>VZRE01008275.1:24915-42109 GCA_013396775.1 Cephalopterus ornatus
GGGGGGACACAATGGAAGGGAGAGATTGAGCCATTAGAGAGGGTCCAATGGAGGGCAACGAAGATGGGGAACGGCCTGGATTTGAAGCCATGTGAGAACACTGAGGGCACTTGGTGTGTTCAGCTGGAGGAGAGGAGACTGAGGGGAGACCTCACTGCAGTTCCAGCTTCCTGGGCAGGGGCAGAGGAGGGGCAGGACTGAGCTCTGCTCTGGGGGGACCAGGGACAGCACCCAGGGAATGGCCTGGAGCTGTGTCAGGGCAGGCTCAGGTTGGATCTCAGGAAAAGGTTCTTCCCCCAGAGGGTGGCTGGGCACTGACCAGGCTCCCCAGGGCAGTGGGCACAGCCCCAAGGCTGCCAGAGCTCCAGGAGGGTTTGGATGATCCTCTGGGGCACAGGGTGGGACTCTTGGGGCTGGGCCTGTGCAGGGCTGAGGGTTGGACTGGATGGTCCCTGTGGGTCCCTTCCAGCTAAGCATGTTCTAGGATTCTCTGCCTCTGGGTTTGGGCAGTAGGGACAGCGCCGTGGTGGCACTGGCACCGCTCCTCAAGGGTGCCCAGGGATGTCCCCGCTGTGCCACCTCTGCCAACAGCACGATCTCCCAGGCAGCAGCAGAACAAAGGCTGCTCTTCCCACCTGCCACTGGAGATGCAATTTCAAACTGCCTGTGATTTAAACAGAAGATTTTGCAGTTTCAATAATTCTCCAGCAGCAAAGCAGTGAAGTGCAAAGGCCTGGCCTGGTGCAGTGTCCAAGGGATGGGATTTTATTCCCTGAAGCCACATTTGCTGAAGCTCCACTGCATTTCAGTCAGCTCTGTCTGGCCTGAGGAATTCACAAGCATCTAAGACCCTTTTTTCCCCTGGAAAACTGCAGTGCCTGCTTTCTGGAGAAATAAAAATTCCAGCCTAGACAGAGCTTAATATTTCTAAATGCTTTCACATGGCCCTTCCAGTGTATTTTAGGGCAAACCTAACCCCTGGCACCGTGGGATTTCAGACCTTGCCATCCCTGTCAGCACTAACAGCTCAGCTCAGACACAGAACACCCTTCCTCTGCCCCTGCTTGGGGCAGAGCTGGTCCAAGGAGCTGTTTGTATCCAGCCTAAGAGATGCCACATGTGGAGAAGGAATCAGAGGCTTCAAGCAATGACTTCATGCACCACAATATGAGCATTTCAACAGGGCAAAGCTATACATTTAAAACCAGAGAGCTGGAATCCTGTGAGGAATATCTTTGTGGAGCTGGAGGGGGAAATCTTCAACCATCAGTCCCCATCAGGCTTTGCTGGGATAAACCACTGGAGTTCATCCATATTTTTAACGTGATCCAAATGCAGCAAAAATCTGGGAGGACGAAGACGCACAAGTGTTTTGATGAGTGTGGGTGGAGGAGAGATTTCCTGGGGTCCAGTAACGGGAGCAGAAGATCCCTTGCTCCTCCCAAGGTGGGAAAAGCTCTGCCACAATTGCAAAGAACGAGAAATTAAAAATGAAAATTACTTTGGTGGTTGCAGATTTCGTTCATTATATATATTTTTTTTTTTTTGACTTAGAAGTACCTTGTGGCAAAATTAATCACATCAGGACGTTCCCCAGAAAGTTTTTGTGTTGTTTATTTATTGCAGTGAGATCAGCTGAGCAGCTTCCCTGCAGAAAGGAGACTGTTCTGTGTCAAGGAAAATAAATAATGAAAAACAAAGGATCTCGTCTTCCGCATTTCCAGCCCCTCTTTGCTGCCTGACACCACAGGCAATTACTGAGGATAAATTAAGACTAATTATGTCAGATCTCTTCTGAAGGACCTTGGAAGCACTTTTTTCACATCAGGATGCCCTGCAGGGTTCAACAGCACGAGATCCAGGTTCCTGCAGTGTTTGGCCTTGGCAGCAGCTCGGTCAGACACCGGTGTGAGGAGGTGAGGGAGGGATAATAAATGGGACCTGCTCGGTTGGACCCTCAGGAACACCGGCAAAGCCTGAATTCAGGGTGCTCTCAAACACAGCCACCAACCCTTTGTTGTTTGAAGCTTCCTGCTCCCCAAGTGCTGAACTCCTCTCCCAGGAATCATGAAAATCCACCTCACAACTTTTCCTACCTTTTCCCTGGTTCTTTGGAGACCTTTGCCACCTCCTCTTCTCAGTGTCTCCCACATCCCCTGGTGCTACCTAAACCAACCATTGCCTTTCAAGCCATGTCTTCATCCTGGTCAAAGGCTGAGGTTACAATTTTTATTCCATGAAGCTGGAACAACCCCCAGCTCATCTGCTTGGATGCAGCTGATGGCAGATTGGAACAGGCTGTGAAGCTGATGGAGGTGGACCCCAAACCAACTTGATTCCTGCAACTCCTCAGCATCTCCTGTGGGGTGTTGGGGGGGAGGTCAACGAGCAGAGATGTTGAAATAATGAAATGGAATATAAAGAAGGGAGCAACTCCTTAAGATTAAGTCAGATTTTAAGGGTTTGATAGGTGAGCTATTTTCACATTGGGGCCATATTTCAGAGGATCATGGAATCAGAATTGTTTGGGTCAGAAGGGATCTTAAAGCCCATCTCATTCCACCCTCTGCCATGGGCAGGGACACCTTCCAGTAGCCCAGGTTGCTCCAAGCCCCATGCAACCTGGCCTTGGACACTTCCAGGGATCCAGGGGCAGCCACAGCTTCTCTGGGCAGCCTGTGCCAGGGCCTCACCAGCCTCTGAGTAAAGAACTTCCAAGCATCCAAGACCATTTTAGTGGTTTATGCACCTCCAGAGCCCACCTGGATGTGAAGGAAACAGAGAAAAGTGGCATTTCAGATGGGATCAAGCTCCTGCGCTCGACTTCAGCACTGCCAGCATTAGGACAGTCAGTGTTAGGAATTCCTCTTCCTTGGATAATACTTTTTCCAAATGCCTTCTCCTCCTTTAGTCAGGGAAAAACGAGGAAGGCAAAACACACACAGGCAGATCCAGGGAGGTTCTTGTGCTCTGCTCAGGCAATTGCTGCCATTTCGAAGTGTTGGTGCAAATGTGCTCAGAGAGGGGTGAACATCAACATCCCCTCACCTGAGATGCTTTCGCCAAGGTTTTGCATCCACTGTAGTCATAGAAAAATCGAATGTGCTGAGCTGGAGGGGACCCACAAGGATCATGGAGTCCAACTCCTGACCCTGCACAGGCCCATCCCCAAGAGTCCCACCCTGTGCCCCAGAGGATCATCCAAACCCTCCTGGAGCTCTGGCAGCCTTGGGGCTGTGCCCACTGCCCTGGGGAGCCTGGTCAGTGCCCAGCCACCCTCTGGGGGAAGGACCTTGTCCTGAGATCCAACCTGACCCTGCCCTGACACAGCTCCAGGCCTCTGTATTTCCCAGAACACAAGATTTAGTTTCCTGGGCATCTGATTATGTTACGGGGATGATGAAGGTGAGTGGTTAATGACAATATCCAAGCAATTTATCCCATTTAGGGCCTGGTGCCCGTGGCCAGTGGGGGCAGTTCAGAAAACTCAATGGGTTCTAGCATGAGCCACGCTGTGAGCTGAATTTCTCAGCAATTCTGGTGAAAGGACCTGACAAGGACCCGACCTTTTCCCACTCTTACCAAGGGTGAGAGAGTCACAGGCTCTGGAGTTCCTTTTCTGTAACAGAAAAAACATGGAAAAAATGGTTCCACTCAGGCCTGAACTGAAAGGAGTTTTCTCCTCCCGAATTCCCGGTTAATTTGGGGTGGAAGGGGTGAACCTTTTAAAAAATTCTTCCTCTGCTCCCGTTTCCATCTCCTCTGAAATGAAGTGGTAGCACCGCGAAACAAAAAGCCAGAAGCCCCATTTTAATGGTGTGAAAACAAACCATTTTGAAGCAGTTGATATCTTCTTACATGGGTTTTGTCCTGAAGGCTGAGGTGCTGCCTTGCATTCAGCATGAGTCAGGTTTTGGGATTACCCACGAGGGCATTTCTGAGTAAATCCACCGCGGTCTGGAAGGGAAAAAATGTCCAGGTCTCATTCTCAATGTTTTTATTTGCTTTTACAGCTCAGCTGGAGGACAGGAGTGGCTGCAGCGGCTCTGCTGGAGCTGAGGGAGAGAAAGTGAGGTGAGAATTTTATATAACTCGCCCGTGGTCACGGAGCAGATCCGCTGCCAGACAGGGCTGGGCGAGGTATATTTAGAAATGAGTTAAATAGAGCATTCAGCCACCTGGGACAGGAGCAGAGGCTGCTCGAAATCACACCCTGGCCATCATTCCCACGGCTCCCTGCCTGGAGAGGAGTGGAAAAGGGATGGGGTGTCCTTGCTCCGTGTCTGCTCTCCAGGTTCCTTCCAGCAGCCTCGTCTGACACCATCCCGACGTGAAACAGCGTCTGAACCTCCTCCGGTTTTGACATTGAGGAGCTTTCTTTGCAGAATGAAGAGTCCTGCAGGAGATATTTGGAGCCCGGGGGAGTGGAAAAAGAGATTAAACATCAAGGAAAGATACAGTGCTGTGCGTGAGGAAAGCGATACCTGTGCTCGGGCCGGGCCTCAGGAAGGGATCCCTGGGGAGCTGGGGAATATTGCTTCTCTTCCAACCAAGCCTGCAGCCAGCAGCTCGGAAGAGCACCTTTGTTCCCTGGGAATGAGGAGTCAAGAGGGTGATGCTGTGAAGTGGGGGTGGTCGGGAAAGATCCCAGAGTCAGGGATGACTCAACGCTGCTGAAAATTCTCCCTTTTCCCCCTCCCCACCTCAGTCCAGGCTCCTCGGTTGGAGTGAGATTGTACTTCAGCTGCAGCTCGTGTGTCACTCTCCAGGGCCCTTGCTTTGCGTACATTTGGAAGGTTTGTCAATGAGCTGTGTTTTGTTGATCGGCTCCTTTTCTCCAGCCCTTCATTAAAGCTGGGATCACACTTTCTGAAGGTCTCCCTCAAGGCTTCTTGTGTGTGGAAACCGTCTGATCACATCTGAGGCTGTTGGACTTGAGACTGCACTTGATATTTCCTTTTTCATTTAACACAGAGATGCTTTATTTACCAGAGACTCTCTTTTGACACTCGTTTTCCTCAGGCCTGCAGAGTGGGCAGGAAGAAGAGGGCTCTTGAATATTCTTTGTTGTCTTCATTGATTGGTGTATTTTAGGTTTCACTTCATCTCTTTACAAACAGATGTATGAGAGATGGGATCTTCTGGGTTCTTCTTTAAAGCAAAAAAGGTCATGTTAATTAGCCATCCTCTTTATGACAAGCAGTGCTAAGGGCTGAGTGAAGAATTTCTTCTGTTCCTGCTTGCACGTGGGAGTTTGGATGATGAGGATACTCCAATGCACACAAAACCATCATTGTAATGTCTTCAGACTGTCATGTAAACTCTATAACATGTCACTCTCTTCCTCTTTGCCTCCTTCAGATTAAATGAAACATGAGTTCGAAAGGAGAAGGTGAAAATTAACCCCTTAAATAGTGAACTCCAACATGAGAAGTTCAGGAAAAGGTCCATCAGAGTTTTCCCTGCCCTCTAAAAGTGTAAAGTGACACCTAAACCAAATATTCATCAGCTGGGAAAATGCAGAGCTTCCTTTGTGTTTCTAAAACCTTTTTTTTTCTGCTCATTTGGGGAAGGTGTTTCATTTGCAAAACACCTGCACTCATTCAGAAAGGCCCAAATTGGGATAATAAATCCTCCTCCCTTGCAATTCATTGAACTGGGAGCACTTGAATATTTTTTTTCCCTCCTTCCAACTGTTATAAAATAGACCAAAAGAGGCCTATTTTAGATCAATAATCTTTTTTTTCCCCCTTCTCCCTTGATATTCCAGGTCAGCTGGCAAATGGAGAATTATTCTTTGCACAGCCCTGAAACGCTCCCTTTATCACCCATCGGGGAGGGCCCCTCGGCCCCGAGAAGGGAGCCAGTGTCTGAGCCAAGGGGTAATAAAGGGAATTGCCTTTGGAATGAGCAGCTGTCAGCTTTGCCCTTGACACTCTCTTCTTCCAGCCTTGCTTTGGAAGCCCTGGCACAGGGATGAGCAGCACTCAGTCCCTCACAATTCCCTGTATTCCTGGTTTTCCTGCTCTCCCTCAGCCCCGAGCTGCCGTGGCAGAAATTCATGAACAACTTTGCATTTGGATGGTGGAAATTCGTGAACAACTTTGCATTTGGATGGCGGGTGAGGCAGTGCCATCTGTGGCTGTGCCTCCTCATCTGCCCAGCCCCTCCCCAACCCCTCCAACATCCCTGGGATTGCCGGAGCCGCCGCTCTCCTCCCTGTTATCAGCAAATTAAGATCCACTTCCCGCTGTTCATTTCCTCATCTAAACGCTGTGCTGGGGAAAAAAATCACCCCATTACCGGGCCAGGATCTAATTTAGCCATAACACTAATCCTTGCTGGTCTGAGACCGGGTGTTATTGTGCATCTGTTGTTATTCTCCATAGCCCTTATTCCTAAAGCTGGGAAATGCATTTCCTTATCAAACAGCTTCATTTAAGTCTAATTAGAGAGAGGCCCACAGGTGACTCCGTTAATATCATCCCCTCTGCCAGTACCTTAAGTACCCCAGGCCATGTGCTTGAGGCAGCCTTACTGCAGGAATAAAGCTCAGCTCCAGCAGAGAAAAAGCTGCTTTATTTGTGCAGCATTCTGCACTAAACACAGTCCAGGCAGAGATTTTCCATTCTGATAGGGAGCATGGATATTGGGAGGAACAGCAGTGGAGTCAGGATGAGCTTCCCGTGGAGTGAGAGACAGCTCGGGATAACAGCACCAGCATCTGCCTCCTCGTGAAGATCCGAGATCCTGGGCAGTGGAGGAAAGGGAGGAATCCAGAACAGGATTATTGATGGCTTCAGGAGGGATTTGAGGGGCTCCTGGTGCTTTCTCGAGGTGCAAGAAGCTGGTTAAAGTGCAAGGGAAGGATGTTTCTAAAAAGCAGGATTTTGAGAACTTCAAGACCTGGTGCAGCAGCCCAGGGCAGTGGAGGAGTCACCATCCTTGGAAGGATTTAAAGGATGTGGAGATGTGGCACTTAGGGACATGGTTTAGTGGTGGCCTTGGCAGTGCTGGGCTAACAGTTTGACTTGATGATCTCAGAGAGCTTTTCCAACCTAAATGATTCCATGATCCTACTTGTTTTGCCATCCTTCAGGGTCAGTGAGGGACTCCAAGCTCTCCTTACAGAAATCTCCTCTGAAGAGAGGGCCACTGCAGCTTCTGGCTGACTTTTTTGGATGCCTTAAGGATGATGTTCTTCTGGGTAATAGAAAGACAAGGTGACTTTTAAACAGGGAAAGAATGCCCTCACTATGGTCATGCTCCTTTGGCTCTGGAAATAAGTTAAATGACTACACTGAAATCATACAATCACAGAATATCCTGAGCTGGAACTCACAACGATCATCAAGTCCAACTCCTGGCTCTGCTCAGGACAACCCCAAAATTCATACCATGTGCCTGAGAGTGCTGTCCAAGCCTTAGGCTTACGAAACCCACTTTGGGACATCTAAATTCAGCGGGAATTCAGGTGGGAGGAAGGCCTCAATTGAATTGGCCTCCAACTACCACCTCAGTGTCTCTTCCCTGCTTTTCTGGAGCTAGATCATCTTTCCCAACTCAATCCCATTCCTCCAGTGCTCCAGGGTATTACTGGAGGCAGGTGGCAGGGGGTTTGGAAGGTGAGGGGAGTTGCCAGTTAGCTCTTTTTACTCCTTTCCTCCCTAAAATTGACTGAATATTGACTTCATATAAGTGCCACAATTAGCAGGAGCCGAGCTCTCAGCTGGGAATGCCACCCACATTGGTGGCTCTAGATATAAACAAGCTTTATCTCCCTCAAATCCCACCTGAAATAACAAGGATTTCAATCACCTGCCTTCTGATTTCAGCTGCTGGAGGCTCATCTGCTCCCAGCTCATCGGAGGGATGTGCTCCCCAGCCACGTTCAGCTTCTGGCAGTGTCGTTGTCCCATCACTACGATAGGAGAAGGCAGAGAAAAGATGAGTTTGTTATGAGAAATGACCAAGAATGAGAGTCAGGTTTCTGGAAACTCCTGTTTTCAACCCCTGTCACAAAGCCAGGACTTGGGGGTTCTGCACAAACCATTCAGAGCTTCTATTTGAGTATCTCATTTTCTCTTATTGACCCAGGAGTGTTGTGGGAACTTGGGTGAAATTAGTGCTTTTCTGCCAATTGATTCTGCCTCAAAGAAGCTGCAATTTCCAGCATTCCCCAGCTCACACAAGAATCCAAAATATTGCTGCTGGAAGGGTTTGGGGTTTTGAAATCCATTTGGATTATTTTGCAGAAACAATAGGGCCGCCCTGAGTGCAGGCAAAGGGACCAGGCACAGATCACAGAGCCCAGCCCAGACAGGGACTGGATTTCTCCTTGGAGACACAGCTGAGGTCAAAGAAGCCTTTGCCCCCTCCAGAACTCAATTAGCAAAAACCAAGAGCGAAATAAAAGGCACGAGAATAAAACCTGACCCTGCCCACGGAAGCGCGGATTATCAGAGCCACAACTCGGCACAGGACCACTCCAATGTGTCTGTGGGAAGCCAGTCTGCTTTTCCTTGGGCATTCCAGTCCACTTGGCTACTGCTAGGTTTTTTTAGCTCACAAAGCCTCCCTGGGGGTCAGGGCTGAGCTGTGAATTCACTGGACACCCTCAGATATTCTCGGTGCTGGCGGCGGCTGCTTCGCTCCGGCGGCTGGAGCAGCCAGGGGAGAGTTCAGCTGCAAAGCCCCCTGGGCAGGAGCCAGGGAGTTCAATCCAAACCCCCCCCACTCCCTGGCACCAATCTGCCTGGCAAACCCAGCGGTGGGGGAAGTGTGGCCTCAGGAGCCGATGCCCCGCCAGGCTCCCGCGGGATGCTCAGCGTTCATTGCTCACGCAGGCTTCAAATCCCCGAGCTCCGCAAAGCAAAACGAGCCTCTCCGGGCCTCTTTTAAATCCCAAATGTTGCCTCAACCTTGTCCTTCCCAGCAGACACCTCCTTGGCAAGGAGCTGTCTCCCATCAGCGCTCCCTCTCCGCTCCCGGCTACAGATCCAGGGCTTCTCTGGAGATAATTTTCCGAGGTCGTCAGATCAAGCGAAGCAATTTGGGATAAATCGTGGTCACTTCAGGCTTTTGCATTAAACTCTGAACTTCGGGAGCTTCTCTGCACTGAAACTGTCGGAAACCCCGGGGGGAGGGGGGTTTATTTATATCCAAAGCTCTTCCTCGTTGTGCAAACTGAGGCTAACGGGAAGGGAGGGAGAGGGGGGAGCAAGGAATAGTCTTTGGCCTTTCTTTGCTTTTCAAACCCAAAGGCAACTCTGAGCTCGACGACCTCAGTTCACACAGGAGGCCACGGGAAGGTCAATGCACGGTTAAAGTCAGCAAAAAAAGGCCCTTAGAGGGGATTTTGTGCCTCCCAAACTCTTTTCCCGAGGTTTGGCTGAAGCAGGAGGGCAGATCCCTGCTCAGCACTGCTGCTTTGTCCTTGCAGCGGGGACAAGGTGCTCCGGGGACCCCAAGAAGCAGGAGAAAAGGAAGGACATGCCACACATCTCCAAATATCATCTGATTTCAGCTTGAATTTGTTACTGAGGGTTGAAGGGATGAGGCTAAAAGTAATCCTTTAGAGATAGTTCCTTTTAGCATCTTCTGAAATACATTTTTAACTCTACGCTAGAATTCACAGTTTTTAATAAAAAAAACTGAAAAATGAGAGAATCATAGAAAGGTTGAGTTGGAAGAGTCCTTAAAACTCATTTTATTCCAACCCACTGCCAAGAGAAGGGAGAAAAATCACCATTTATTCAGGCCTTTTTTCCCCGATTTGCAAAACTTTGGATCAACCCCCGGTGAATCTCACTTGAAGTCCTGGAAAACTTTAAATATGAATGGCAGAAGGAGTTTATTTTTGACATCTCTCGCCCAAGTCCCCACTAGAGCCAGAGTGTCCCCTCCCATGCTATTGGATTTAGGTGCTGATGGAATTAGAGTCCATCTCCACGACGGGCCCATCTGCTGCTGGATCCATGACCTACATGAGGTGAGATGAGCTGTGCTGGTCTCCATCCAACTCCTGCCCCCATCGTCAGGAGCATTCCCCAGCCTGAGGGATACAATATCCTGCCTTGACAGGTACCTTCTCGGTCCCTTTATCATCATTTTAGGCTGGGTTTTTCAGCTGTGAGTCAAAAAACAACGTAGAGAAAAGAGAAATAAAATTATGCAGGAGATTTATTCCCTTTCACCTGAGTCCAGGTGCTGTTTTATTTTAGGAAAGCTCCAAATACAGTGAAGTTGTTGGTGTTTGTAAATCCCTACTAAAATTTGAAGACCAACAGCTGTACTTTTCCTTCCCAGTATTCTCAGCCCCAGCCTATTAGACCAGATGGAAAGTTTACCCTTCCCAATCTAGCGCTATCTCTGCATGTAAATGAAGAAAATTGAGCTTAAAACCTGCCAAGCCAACACCTTCCCCCAGGATTCAACTGACTTTGAAATTGTGCGCTTCAAAAACACCCCAACAAACAGGGGAAGATCCCAAAAGGGAGGGAATTAAAACAGCAATCTTTTCTAATATGCACACTAAACAAATCCTTCAATCTAAATGAAATCTATATTGCATTCATGTGCTCTTTTTGAGCTGAGACTGGGCTGGTTTGGCGCCACACTCATCCAAATTTCATGCTTCTCCTTTGAACCCAGCTTATCGGGAGCGGTTGCTTTTTTTCCCCTGACTAAAAGAGGGGGTTTCAAAACTCAACTCAAAACAAAAGCCCGCAGGGAAAGAAAGAAATTCTTTTTTCCCCCTTGTCCTTGTGTGTTTTGGGCAGGATGCTCTAGGATGGCCAGGATTTGGGTGTCACCCTCGCTGGGGACCCAAACTCCCAAAACCCCACTTTGTGCCGCGGACCAGGGGGAGGGTTCTCACTTTTGGGTGTTTTGAAGCTCATCAGACAAATATAACCTGAGGATTTATTGCTGTACCTGTGAAGTTTGCATCTGAGAAAACTGGTTTTGGTGAATTTGGGGTGTTTAATCTCTCTCCACACCGAGCTTGATCCTGCGTTCCCTTGGGATAAACTGCCCATAGCAATCTCCTTCCAAAAGCTGTGTATTTTTACCTCTTCAAGCGCAACAAAGGAAGGTGGTTCTTACTCAAAATGGCTTTTGATACCTCTGTGGGTAATGCAGGAGATCTGCACCCACACCAACATCCTTCACATCATCTCCAGTGTATCAGTGAGGGAATTAGGAAAAGGATTCCTGTTCCCTTCACTTCTTGCTGGGACACTTTTTCCACCCAGCCACCGCTTTTGCTGTGTTGAAAAAATCATACCCGGGATGTTTTCCCAGGGGATTTTTTTCCCCTTCACTTTGCTGCCGTGAAACGCAGCATTTTGGATCAGACTTTTGGGGATGTGGTTCCAAAGAGCACCAGAATGCCACTGTTTTGTGATCCCTGGTGACATTTGGAACAGAGAAGCTGTGGCTGCCCCATCCCTGGAAGTGTCCAAGGCCAGGTTGGATGGGGCTTGGAGCAACCTGGGCTGGTGGAAGGTGTCCCTGCCCGTGGCAGGGGGTTGGAGATGAGCTTTAAAGTCCCTTCCAACCCAAACCACTCCATGATTCCATGATTTATAGAATGCTTCCGTGGTGCTGGCGAGATCCCCACGGCAGGGAAACTGCCACAACACACAAAGGACATTCCAGACCATCCCCAGATTTTGTCCGAAATTACCCAAACCAGTTCCCAAAATTCTGTGGGAAGCCAGCAGGGAGATGGACATCCTGCAAAACACCACGAGGGGGGAAACCCTGAAAAACCCCTGCTGGGCCAGAGGAGGAAACCACAGAGGTGAGAATCCCTATTTCAGCTCTCTGGGGCTGGAGGGGCTCCGGGCACTGCCCGTGTCCTGGGGACACGACCAGAAACCCAAGGCTGAGCAGAGGAGCAGATGGGCAGCAGTTGTTTTGCTGTCAGCCAGCACCTGCCAAACGAGCCTCCTTCCTGAGCCACGGTGTTTTCCAAGTGCTCTTGAAAGCAGAAGGATTTGGCAGAGCTGCTCCTGCCTCCCGACGTGACGGGGACGGATTTTAGGAGCGGCCCCGGGGAAGATCATTTGAGCTGCATTTGCTCGTTGCAGGGCCTGGATGCTGGGTGGAAAAAGGATTTAAGGTGTGGAAGACGAGGTGCCTTGAAGAGCTGAACATCAAAGCCCTCTCACACACCAGTACCAAGGCACGGAGGGCAATTCCCACCCCAGTGTTCAGAGTTCCTCCCAAATGGACCAGGGAGAATTTGGCAGATTTGAGATTGTTTATTCTCCACAGGCTGAGTTTGCTCATCCCAGAGGTGTGGGCTTCCCCAGCCAATCCAAAACCAAGATCCCAAACCGTAAGATAATCCCAGAATACGCTGAGTTGGAAGGGACCCACAAAGATCATCTAGTCCAAACCTCAGCCCATCCCCAAGAGTCCCCCCCTGTGCCCCAGAGGAGCATCCAAACCCTCCTGGAGCTCTGGCAGCCTTGGGGCTGTGCCCACTGCCCTGGGGAGCCTGGTCAGTGCCCAACCACCCTCTGGGGGAAGAACCTTGTCCTGAGATCCAACCTGAGCCTGCCCTGACACAGCTCCAGGCCATTCCCTGGGGGCTGTCCCTGGTCCCCCCAGAGCAGAGCTCAGTCCTGCCCCTCCTCTGCCCCTGCCCAGGAAGTTGCAGCTTGCACTGGTTATTCCTGCAGATATTTCCATGCAAAGCCTGGCCCTGCTGAAGCCACGTTTGTTATCAGCTTGATAGGGCCAAGACTTCAATTCATCCTTTCAATAAACCACAGAAATGTTGTTGGTCTTGCGTTTTCTAATCTAATCATTTTTTCCCTCCTCGAGGAGCTCGTTCTCTCGCCCTGAGATAGTCCCTGGGCCCAGCATGTGAAATTCCAGATACTGCCGGTGCCTATTAACTGTACAAATCTTTGCATTGATAAGTGAGCGAGAGATTTATGTCTTGAAATGAGAAATGCCATCCCCAACAACAAAATTGAGCCCGTGGATCCGTCCAAATCAGACCCCGTCGAGGAAGTAAATGAGGCAGTTGGCACTAATTGCTGTCCCTGGCATTTTAGCAGAACTGCCAAGGAATGCTGGGCCAGGGGGTTGGAGCTCTCCCTTACCCTCGTGGAATTCTCGCCACGACGAGCCATTTTGGCACCTTCTTGGGGAATATTTGCGGAGTTTCCTCAGCGGCACATTCTGGCACCTTGAAAGACATGAATCAAAAATATCCTCTCAGGCCTAAATGTGCTTTAAACCCAGCCTCTCCTTGCATACCAATTGGCTAATAAGCCCCAAACTGGATTTCTCAGATTAATTCCCATACACTTAATTTACTTGCTGCTTCTTAGCCAGCAGCTTTCCGTCCCCAGGCAGGGACTGGGAACCATGGGCAGGATTTCTCCAACTGTGACCATTCCTGGGGTCATTTTGTTGCCACGTCCTTCCTGACACCCCAAAAATCAAACCCCTGGGGGCTTGAACCTAATTCTGAACCTGAATGTTTTTAAAGGAGCTTTGCTGCTTTGATTTGTGTGGATGTATCCCAGGCCCCACTCCTTGGATGCCCCCGGGTAAACTGTAGAAGCTGGCAGGGCTTGGGGATGTCCTGTTGTCTGAGCTCATGTCCCCAAACCACCTCAACTACTCCTGGCAGCTGCTTTTATAAGCTGTTCTCGGATGGAGAGTCAAGAGGCTCCCCAGGTAACCATTTCCTCAGCAAAGCCCAGCTGTGCTGGTCCTCTCTTCCTACTGTGCCCTGGAGGGAATTAAAAGACATCAGCAAAACTTTGTAGGTGCCTAATCTTCATTAGGAAGGACCCTGAACTGCTGGATGGGTCTCAAAGTTGGTCTCAAGGTACAGCTGTGCCAGTCCCGGGAGGTTTGGGATGATCTGCAAAGCCCTGTCACCCCCAGGTGAGGGCTGGTGAGGGCAAAAGCGTGGGGAAAAGCTCATCCTCTCACTTCTTGTCAGAAAGGAAATCTAATTTATGTCTAAAAGCTGCAGAAAAAAAAAAAGGGCCTGGAAACATCTACCTCGTTCCTAAATGCTCAGAAACTAAGTGAACACAGTCTTGGGGTTACCCAGCAGTGGGGCCTTTCCCAGGAAGAAATAAGGAGCCTGACCAAGCATCCCTTTGCCGTTCCGAAGGGAAACTCAAACAAAGAAGTGCATTCCTGAATTTTCCTGAGTATTTCCAAGTGACTCAGTGGGATGCAGAGAATCCTCTGAGCTCTGGAGCAAACAAGAAGGATTCGCCCCCTCCTTCTCCTCTACCTGGCCAGGTTTTTTTTCTATTGGGCAAATCCAAAGCTTCTTTGCCACAAAATAAAAGGAAACTGTCTTGTGGGAGGCAGGGAGGGCTCTGGAAAAGAGCTGCTGCCATGGGCAAAGCTTTGGGAGCTGACTCACGTGGGATGAGGTTGAGGGGAGTGAGCAGGGACAGCCCTGAGCAGGACATTGCTCATTCCTGCTCCGGGCTGTGGCTATAAATAAAGACCAGGAGCTAAGAGAAATAAAAAAAAGAAGAATGATTTGGTTTATCCTGCCTTGTCAATGAGACAGGACAGCTTAAAAGGGCACAAGGACAGTGTAGAAAACAAGAAGCCTGGTTTCCTAGAGGTGAAGGCTGAGCTCGAAGCAGAGTCGCCAGGTCGGCTCACGGGGGCACCTCGATCTGCTGGAACTTGCTTTTCCACCCGAGCTCTTCGTGGCATTCGGACCCGGCCAAACTAGTGCTCAAAAAATGCTTTTTTTGCCCGAATTTTCTCTTTTCTGCCCGTTTCCAAGGAGAGCTGCTGGGCTTGAGTGTGAAATGCAAAGAGAGGTGAGGCTGCAAGGGAGGAATGAGTCAGATCAGGGGAGTTGTGGCCGTGAAGGGTTTTTCCCTCTCCTGGCAACGTGTTCCTGGTGTGGGCAGTGTGTTCCTGGTGTGGGCAGTGTGTTCCTGGTGTGGGCAGTGTGTCCCTGGCGTGGGCACGGCCAGAGGGCAGCGGGGTGGGATATGGCCCAGCCAGGATGGGCCCCAGCAGCTTCTGCCATCCAGCCAGCTACGGATCACATGGAAAGAGAAGATATCAAGGTTTTTAGTGCCACACTTTGGCAGGTCCCAGGAGCTGCCACAGAGCTTCCCACTTCTGAGAAGGGCCTGATGCCTTCCGTGGTGGAGGCATCCGTTATGAGATGCCACGCGCATTTAAAGGGGTTTCTGAGGGTTTGATTTTCAAGGGATTTCCATGGAAAGGTCTGAGGGCTGGATTTTGAAGGGATTTCTAAGGAAAGTTCTCTGTGGAGCCTCAGAGAGATGAGTGATGATGGGACACTCACTCTCTTTATCACACAGGGACTGTGCCCCACTCTTCTCAGCTCTGCCCTTCCTCCCTTTTCACTCCCGGATGGTCCCCCTTCCCTCCTCCTGCCACAGCCCTGGGATCATAAAATAACAGAATCATCCAGGCTGGAAGAAACCCTGAAGGTCATGGAGTCCAACCATCCCTCAGCACCGCCAAGGCCAACACTAACCCGTGTCCCCAAGTGCCACATCCCCGTGGCTTTTAAGTCCCTCCAGGAATAAGGACTCCACCACTGCCCTGTGATGCTGCTGCACAGTTGGCAGCTTCCAAAGGCCTTTTCCTTCTGCTGCTGAAGCCATTACAGATCCCACCAAGCCTGGCAGGGACTGCTAACTCCCTTCAGCAACCTTGACAAGCAAACAGCCAATTATTCTTTTCTTTATCCAAAGGGGATGATGTTTGAGCATTTCCCTCCAGAAAAAAGCCAAGCAACTGCCCTCACCCCTGCTCTCCTCGTTTAGGGATCTGCCACTGTGTTTTCGAGGCTCTTTGAATGTGTTACTTGTAAATTCTTGTGCCTTTCTGGGGGAAAAGTGCATCATCTTGTCTTATCACAAGGTTTTTTTTCCCCTATAATAGAACCTGAAAGTGTCTCATATTTTGTTGAATTAACTGGACTATAGGGAGAGGAGAAAGGACATTTAATGTTCCAGGTAGATGTCCAAGAAAAATCAAAACTGTCCAATAAAAGGGAGTTCAAACAGCTCAGCTTGTTTCTCTGTGCTGTAAATGAGGAGGTTCAGCAAAGGTGAAGCAACTTGTTTTTGTTCCTCTTTTCAAAAATAACTGTCTCAATCCAAGCAAAGCATCCCCAAGACCCTTTAATTGTTGAGTGCTGTTGGTAATGAACCCAGCCCCATATTGTGGGAGAAAGTAAAAATACGTAGGGAAGTTGCACCCTGTCCTCCTTTCTGGCGTAATTCTGCCTGGTTTGGTTAATTTTGGGGGGTAATGGGCTCATTTTAGAGCTGCTGCTGAGCCAAAACTGGCTTTGCAATCATAGCTGCTGAGCACAACCAGCGTGCAAAGAGCCTGGGCGTCGTCACCAAAGCCAAAAATAGGGATACGATTCGGGAATAAAAGAGCTGGAGGTTCAGTCACTGGGTCTTAGGCAGGAGGTGGGAGGTGCAGGGGAGGTGTTAGTCCAGCCTGGGGGGACATCACCCCTCTGCAGACACCAGTGTGAAACCTGTGGGGTCTGTGCATGGCCTCTGGCACCTCCTCAGACAGCTTCTCCTCAAAGAGGAGCTGTCACACCTGCCCTGGTGTGACACTGCCTGCTTTCCTCCAGCAGGGAATCCCCTCCCAGCTCCTTTCTCAGTTCCCTGCATTTGGTTTGGTTTTTTTCCCTGTTCTCCCTGGGGCTTTTAAGAGATAACAAGCAGATGTGAGCAGGAAATCAAGACCTGCCTTCCCGACGCATTTCCAAGCATGGCATCCCAAGGCTCAGGGATTAGTGTCACCAAAGACACTCTGGGCATCTTCACCCTCAGCATGATTAGAGCCTGTGGCTCCAAGTGTCCCACAGCTTTGGATGTGGCTCTGATCCAGTGGAAGCTGTCCCTGCTCATGAGAGGGGAGTTGGATTAAATGATCCCAAAAGGTCCCTTCCAACCCGAACTCTTCTTGGATTCTATAATAAGCTTCAAGGCCAGGTGCTACCCCGTGGTTTGCATGTGGCTCAAGTTTAAGGCTTTGTGCTAATGGGGATCACAGAATCCCAGAATCCCAAACTATGCTGAACTGGAAGGGACCCACAAGGACCATCGACTCCAACCCTCAGCCCTGCACAGGCCCATTTTTATTTCTCCAGAAAGCAGGCACTGCAGTTTTCCAGGGG
>VZRE01008275.1:42558-91749 GCA_013396775.1 Cephalopterus ornatus
CTCTGGGGGAAGAACCTTGTCCTGAGATCCAACCTGACCCTGCCCTGACACAGCTCCAGGCCATTCCCTGGGTGCTGTCCCTGGTCCCCCCAGAGCAGAGCTCAGTCCTGCCCCTCCTCTGCCCCTCCCCAGGAAGCTGGAACTGCAATGAGATCTCCCTACAGCCTCCCCTTCTCCAGCTGAACACTACAAAAGTTTTCCATCCTGCAGAATTTCTCCATTTGAAATGGTATAAAATTACCTGGATGTGACAAACTCCACGGCCTCTGCATCCCTGGCACATGGACACACCCCATACTCCCGGCATGCAAGTGCCAGTTGTCTTGGGGATTCCTCCTCGTCTTCCAAGGGCCCCTCTCTTCCCATATACATTTACAAAGCGAGACGAAAATAGTTTCATGATGTATTAGCCCCCATGAATAATGTACTCGCAAAATGCCTCGGTGCAGGCAAGCATGTTCCATCCCATCAACGTGATAAATTCAGGTACAGTTGTTTTAATTGTTGAGATCATGTTGGACTGGAAACACATCTGTGCTTAGCCTGGGGGCACATTAATGCTGTCCTGATCTTGACAAACCAGTTCATTCACACACCACCATTCCACTGCCTTTAGAGCTGGGGACAGAGGCGGGGGGTTGGTCCAGCAGAGGGTGAAGGAACCTGCTGCTTCGCTGTTCCAGGGAAACTGGGATCTGAGCTCTGCCTCAGGCCCCAACCCACTCATTTACTGGGGATCCCACAACTCAGGGAGCTGCTCAGAGCTGGTGGAACGTGTTGCACAGAGCACAGAAGCATGGTTTGAAGGATGTCCATCCCATCCTTCTCGTCACCTGCAAGCCTGGCTGTCCCCATTCCGGCTGGAGCAGCACAGGGGGGCTCATCTCCACCCCTGCCCCCATCCTGGCTGAGCTTGGACAAGGCTCTGAGCAACCTGGGCTGGTGGGAGTTGTACCTGCCCATGGCAAGGGGTGGTCTTCAATGTCCCTGCCAACCCAAAACCTTGTGGGGTCCTGGGGCTCTGTGGTATGGCGGCATCACCCCTCAATTTGGACCCCCAACTGCCCTGCAGGGCTGGGACACGGCAGCTCTGCTTCCCAGGCCACTCTCTTCTGTCATTTTGGAGGCCAAAACTGATCTCAGGCCAGAGACAGGAATAAAATATCTCTGTAATAAACTGCAACATTTGGCTCTTTGAGCTGATGCCAGCTTTTATAACAATTTCCATCTTAAGCTGGCTCAATACATATTTAATGAAATCTTCTATAAAACCTTTAACAGCCCTCAATTCATTTCAAGTGGTAAATGAGTCAGCAGTTTGAAATGATGAGCAGGATTCAGACTCAACTGTCGTTACTTAAGGAGAAGAAGTGATTCTTTTTTAATGCTTTTTCTCCTAAATAACATTTCCTTTTCAATTTTTTTTTTCTCTTTTTTTTCCCCTCCCCTGTTGCTGTTGTGATGCTGCTCAACAGAGCTGAGGCCATGGCCAGAGGCACAGATTCCCCAGCTCTGGCACCATCCCCATGGTCCTTGCAGGCAGCCCAGACTGAGGTATCTGTCTGTCCTTTATCCAGTCTCATGGCTGGGTCAGCTCCAAACATGATTCCTGTCTCCCTGCCTCAGTTTCCCCATTTGCTTTGTGTTTCCAACCTCTTGCCAGACATTTTCTGATCTCTGCTCTGCGGGGAGCAGGGACAGGACCCCAGGGCAGAGTTATTTTGGATCTCAGGACAAGGTTCTTCCCCCAGAGGGTGGTTGGGCACTGACCAGGCTCCCCAGGGCAGTGGGCACAGCCCCAAGGCTGCCAGAGCTCCAGGAGGGTTTGGATGATCCTCTGGGGCACAGGGTGGGACTCTTGGGGCTGGTCCTGTGCAGGGTCAGGAGTTGGACTGGATGATCCTTGTGGGTCCCTTCTGACTCTGGACATTCTGTGATTCTGGGATTTTTGAGAGCTATGGAGGGAGATCCCAGCTTCTTGTGCAGCCTGAATTCCTATAGCATGGAATGAAAGCATTCAGGAAGGAGATATCACATCCCTCAAGCACAGCCCACCTGAGGAGAAATCATCTGCCCTGCTATTCCCATTTTCCCTTGGAATCAGGCAGCCGAATCCTCTCAAGAGTTGGAGTCGCAGAGAAAGGCAGATCCCAGCTGTGTAATCACTGCTCTATGGTACCTGCTCATTTGAATAATGAAATGGCATATTTGTTAAAGGCAAGGAGACTTCCAAGTTGTCTTGTTCTGCAGCTCACCTCTAAAAGCCAAGCAAGCTTTGCAAAACATTTCAATTCTCTTGATCACTGTAATTACTGGCCGGGCTCCAGCGCTGTCTCCGGCTCGTTCGTGCCAGCAGGTTACACAGGAGGGTGTGGGAAAGGCTTTAAAATAATGAATCATGGCTCACTTTATTTCTTAAAATGCCTTTATTTTGCATTATATTGGTATTTTCTCTTATTCCACCGCAACACAAGTCAAGGACCCGCCCGTGTGAGGATGTGTCAGGTCGGTGTTGGGTGGGGTGAGATGAGGATGAAGATGTGGGTCACTGTCTGCAGAGTAACGTGGGTTCAGGAATATCCACAGTGCCCTTAGGTGTTGTTTTTAAGTGTCAGTGAGTGGGGCGTGGTGGCACAGAGCCCACTGCTCAACTCTGGGCACCATCTAAAGCTGGCTCTGCCACAGGCCTGGGGTCCCTCAGTGCAGTTACACCTCCCTGAGAGGGGCAGAGGAGGGGCAGGACTGAGCTCTGCTCTGGGGGGACCAGGGACAGCACCCAGGGAATGGCCTGGAGCTGTGTCAGGGCAGGGGCAGGTTGGATCTCAGGAAAAGGTTCTTCCCCCAGAGGGTGGTTGGGCACTGACCAGGCTCCCCAGGGCAGTGGGCACAGCCCCAAGGCTGCCAGAGCTCCAGGAGGGTTTGGATGATCCTCTGGGGCACAGGGTGGGACTCTTGGGGCTGGGCCTATGCAGGACTGAGGGTTGGACTCCATGATCCTTGTGGTGCCCTTCCAATTCAGCAGTTTCTGTGACTCACCTAAAGCAGCTCCAAGGCAGGTTTTCCAGCACCCCCAGGGCTCCAGTCATTCAGCATTTCCAATTAACTTTTGCATTTAAATAGCCTGAATTCTGCTGAACTCAGAGAAGACTCCCCATGGACAGCCAGCCCTTCACCAGTCCTTCTGCTTTTATTCTGGTGTCACTGGGAAGCACCAAGCCCAGCAGCAGCTTTCTGGGCAGGTTTGTGCAAGGTCTGTGCTTGGAGAGGTTGTGCAGGAAGGTGAAGGGGGCAAAGGAGAAGCTTGGACTGAGGAGATGGTTTGGGCCTTGGTACCTGCTCATGCCAAGTGCCAGGTGAGGTGTGGATCTGTCTGGTGGGGCATGAGCCTGTGTTACAGCTCCTGTTCCATGCTGTGGAATCACAGAATCATTTAGCTTGGATAAGTCCTCTAAGATCTTTGAGGGCGATGGTGAACCTAATGGTTAAACTAAAATTGCCAAGGCCACCACTAACCCATGTCATCAAGGGCCACATCTTCTAGATCAGTCCAGGGATGGGGACTTCACCCTTGTCCTGGGCAGCTGTGAAAGGCTGGACAAACCTTCTGTGAAGAAAATATCCTAATATCCGACCTGACCCTCCCCTGGAGCAACTTGAGGCTGTTTCTTCTCCTCCTGTCCCTTGTTCCCTGGGAGCAGAGCCCGACACCACCCCTGACTTCCTTCCTGTCAGGGAGTTGCAGAGCCAGAAGCTCCCCACCTTGGAGGCTCCTTTTGTCCAGGCTGAGGCCCCCCAGCTCCCTCAGCTGCTTCTTGTTCTCCAGCCCCTTCCCCAGCTCTGGTGCCTTCCCTGGACACACTCCAGCCCCTCAATACCCTTCTTGCAGTGTGGCATGGCCAGAAAAGAAAAGAAAATCCACTTGCTGCCCTCAGTGCTTCAAGTATTTTCCTCCAGCTATGCCCAGAAGGAGTGACATTTCCCATGGACATGAAGAGGGATTCCCGATGGTCAGGTCCCTGTTGAGGTTGTCTCTGGCACTCTCTGGACACTTTTAATAAATGCTGTTGGGAAAGACTCAACTGGCCCTGGAACATCTGCCAAAAATAGGAACTTCATTGTCCTTGAAGAGGGAGAGCAAGGGACAGGGAAAGAGCAGAGCAGGGCTCCTTGAGCCACCTCAGCCAGAGCGAGAGAGGACCCGGCTGCTCCATAAATATGTCGGAGGAGAAAACACAGAGGGAGGAAATAATGGGCAGAGTTAAAGGCCATCATTGAACAGCAGCTAAATTTAGGCTGGGAGACAGAGGAGAAAGCCCAAATGGCAAAGCAGTTTGGTTCAGAACAAGCCGAAAAGTCCTTAGAACGTTAAACTTGATTAGTTGGTGGACAGTGTGACGTGAGGCCAGACCCAACCTGCTCTTGGGATGGTGATGCCTCAAACACCTCTTGGTCAGGGTCCTTGAGATGACCCGGAGTCGGAGGAACCACAACACCAGTTGCAAAGTACCCAAGGAGCAAAACAGGGGAACAACCCAAAATGCACCAGGAGATCCTTCAATCCCCGTTGCCCCGTTATTCCAGGCCGACCCTTCAGCAGATGTTTCACGAGCACACGCTGCTAATGAGAGATGGAGACGCTAAATGGGCTGGTCTTTAAATTGTTAATCCCGCTCCAAATCCATCAGTGAGGAGCACATCTGCCAAAACCAGCTGAGTCCCAGGTGACCCGATCTATCTTTCATGTGACTCCAGCCTTGGTGGCCACTGTGCCACGAGTGGGACCCGTCACTTCTCCTCGGCCCGCGGGAGCCCCGCTGAGGAGTTTGTTAAACAAAACCCTTCACAAGATGTTACCTTCTACACACATCACCCAGATTAAATGGCACTTAATGGAATAATGAACCACGGGGAGCGACGTACAAGGAAACGTCATTAAATCTTGTTAAAAATTAATAAAACGCTGAATCAATTCCCATTAGTGAACGCACTGATATTTCACGTATCTTTGGGAGTTTTATTAGGCATTCATGCATAATCTGATGTAATGATGGCTATTTTCCCCCAAACTCCTTTGCTCCTAATAAAAATGAGCAGGACCAAAGAGCCAGTGCATTATTCTCATCATGCCCTCTTTTTTTTTTTTTTTAACATTTCCATGAAATATTTAAGCCGTGTCTTTTGCTTCTCATGGTCGTGCCCTTATTGTGTCAAGTCAAATTAGTTAAGTACACAAATGAGAGTAAACAAAGGTGACAGATAAATGAAACACATGGTTACCAAAGTGTCAGAGGTCCCCTATGTGTGGTTCATCCATAGGTTCCTCCATGGGCTCCCTGTGAGAAGTTGAGAGAAGAAGCTCCAAGCTTCAAACCAAGTTCTTCAAAGCACCAGATGTGTTCCTTCCCATCCTCCTCCTCCACTTCTTTCCCTCTCTCCTTATCAGCCACACTCTCCAATATCATTTAAACATGGAGTGTCCACTGAGCAGAGCCAAGAAAACAGAGGAAAACTAATTCCTTGAATATTCATATTTAATAATATTTGGACAACGAAGCTCCCGCAAGATCTGGGCCTCATGCAAAGAGCTGGAAGAGCCCAGAACAGGCACAAAAAGAGCTCTGAGTGTCGGGAGTGTCTCCCAGGCAAGATGCACAGCCCGGAAGAGACAAATCAGCAGGAACGTGGAAAATTTGGACTGGAAATTCATCAGTGGAAGGACCAGATAGAGAAGTTTGTGGCTCGCCCAGCACTTTTCCACCGTGAGCTTAGGCAAGTACCATTAATTGCCTTAAATCCAAAGCCTACACGAAGTTGTAATGCATATTTTCCCCTTCTTTGTGGCCTCAGCGTGGGACATGACAAATCTTCTGCAAGGGATCGAACAAGCTCATAACAGAAGGTGTCTGAGCCAGAAAAAAAACCCCCAAGAATGGATCTATGCAGACAGATGGAAGAGCAAAAAAGGTAGCACGGAGGCAATATTGGTCAGCATGTTAAACAGGAGTCAAGGCATGATCGACAGCGAGCCACCAGCTGCTGAGCTGTTGTCAGGGCTTCATAATAATACCAGGCTTGTTTTGCATAAACTGGCTGTGTGCATAATTCATCAGGTAATCAGCTGATCATTAGGAGAGGGCTCAGCTCACCTCCGAGCTGCATGCAGTCGGAGCGAGGTGTATTCGGCACAGAGAGCCATTAAGGAGACATCTGAGAGAGGATAATTTATTCTAATTCCAAAGGCAGCTGCAGCTTGACCCTTCTGTGCTCACTCACCTTGAACAGAGCCGGCCAAGTTTCGCTGACGGGACTTCGCACGGAAAACAAACTTTTCCTTCAAATCTGCCCTGCCAGGGACGCTTCAAAACCTTCCAATACTGGGGCAGTTTGGGGCACTGCAATCTAGGGAGGATATTGAGTCATTAGAGAGGGTCCAAAGGAGGCAATGAAGGTGGAGAAAGGCCTTGGTTTGAAGCCGTGTGAGGACACTGAGGGCACTTGGTGTGTTCAGCTGGAGAAGAGGAGACTGAGGGCAGACCTCACTGCAGTTCCAACTTCCTGGGCAGGGGCAGAGGAGGGGCAGGACTGAGCTCTGCTCTGGGGGGACCAGGGACAGCACCCAGGGAATGGCCTGGAGCTGTGTCAGGGCAGGCTCAGGTTGGATCTCAGGACAAGGTCCTTCCCCCAGAGGGTGGTTGGGCACTGACCAGGCTCCCCAGGGCAGTGGGCACAGCCCCAAGGCTGCCAGAGCTCCAGGAGGGTTTGGGTGATCCTCTGGGGCACAGGGTGGGACTCCTGGGGATGGGCCTGTGCAGGGCTGAGGGTTGGACTGGATGGTCCTTGTGGTCCCCTTTCTAACCCAGCATATCCTGGAATTCCACAAAAACCTCTCCTCAATTGCAGAATGCCCAGTTCGTGGTGGCTCAGCGAGGATTCAGCAGAGGTATCCCCTGGCTTTGAACCCATACTTGGCTTGGTTTATAACCAGCCACGGCCCAAATTGCAAACAAAGGGTCCTGGCTGGGTGAAATCCAAGGGCTGCTCTTGGGCTGGAGGATCATTGCTGTGTTCTCCGGGAGAAGCTCTGGAGAGCCAAGGAATCCTCAGCGAAGGTGTGGCAAGGACTGAATGCAAATTAGGGATATTCAAATTAACCAGAGAGGGTAATTAAGCCCTGGCTCAGCCAGCTGAAGAAGGCAGTGAAGTCTTCACCGCTTCAAGGTGCTGAGTCAAGGCTCTGAGTTTTTCAAAAAGTTGCCTTTTTTTGGGAGTATTTTGTTAAACTTAGGGCAACACTCAAACTTTTGGAAGTCAGACTGGATGATTTTGTTTCCTCCCAGCTTTAATAGTGACTTTGTGCTTCATTTGTTGTGTATTTCTGGTGCAGAAACATCAAAAGGCCGCGGAGGGGTCAGCAGCAGTCATGGGACTGTGAATTGGAGATTCCATAATCACGTTTTGGGCTCGGATTGATCCTCAGACCGTGAAGAAATTTGCACAGATTTTCAAACGAGGAATATGGTAGGGGCTTCTCCAGTCTGTTCGCAGGCAATTTGCAAAGAGAAAACCTTGGCAATGTTGGCTGAATACGGAATTAATGCCGAGATTTTTGTGCCAGGCTGTAATTCCTCTCAGCCTCCCCGCCCCGTGTTCAGCAATTTGGGACAGGAACAGCTTGTTTGCCTCATGTTCCACATGCTCTTGAGGTTGCCCACAGAAGCTGTGGATGTTCCATCCCTGGAAGTGTTCCAGGTCAGGCTGGACAGGGCTTGGACTAGTGGAAGGTGTCCCTAAATCCCCAGCTCCCTTTTCTCCCCATCTTTTGGGTCCAGATTGGTGCTCAGTGTTGCTCAGGACACCAGGAGAAATCAGGACATGTCTGCCCCCATCCCAAAATGTTCGGAGAAAACATTCATGCCTGAAGATCTGAGCAGGACTGTCGGTTTTTCATCAAGCCAAAGCTTCTTGCCACATCCCAAGATTGTTCTCACAAAGGAGGGTTTGGAGCAATTCTGGCCCATCTCTCCTTCCCTGGGAATGTCCTCGAGAAAATTCGGACGAATCTCATAATTTCTGGCTGGAGCTGCTTGAACAAAAGTGAACTTTGCTCATTTTTCAGTGGAAAAACACGTTTCAGAGGAGAGGGAAGGAGGGAGAAAGGCAAAAAGCCTTTTTTTAAGCAGCCATTTCTTCTTCCTAGCAGACAGAGCCAGAGTGTGATTGATATAAAGAGATCCAGTCTTGATTTTAAGACATCAGGTAATAGAGCTACCCCATCTCCTGATAAGACTTTACTTAGCCAGTCATTTAATTCATGTGTATCCATTCCTCTTCTGCCTGAAAATGGGGGCAATTACAGTTCCTATTTCTTGCAGAGTTGTTGGGAGCCTGAAGTTATTAGGGTCTGTAAAACATCTCAGAGCCATCAGAGTATTCTGCTTTTCTCCCGCCCTGCTCTCCAGAGCACAGCAAATGGTGTTGGCTCCCAAATATCCCACGTATTTAGGTGAAAACAGGGATGTCCAGACTCAGGTAGGCTGCAGTCGTGCCAGGATGTGGTGACTAGTGTGCTGTGATTTCATGTAATAGTCCATAAATCCTTCATGAGATGATCCCAAATTGCTCAATTTCCGCATTTTCAGAGGGAAAATGGGGTCTTTTCCTAAGAGTTCATGGAATCATAGAACATCCTGAGCTGGAAGGGGCCCAAAAGGACCATCCAGTCCAACCCTCAGCCCTGCATAGGCCCATCCCCAAGAGTCACCCCCTGTGCCCCAGAGGATCATCCAAACCCTCCTGGAGCTCTGGCAGCCTTGGGGCTGTGCCCACTGCCCTGGGGAGCCTGGTCAGTGCCCAGCCACCCTCTGGGGGAAGAAGCTTTCCCCAAAACCCAGCCTAACCCTGTCCTGACACAGCTCCAGGCCACACAACGTGCTCTCCCATCACGGCTCCATCCCTGTCATTGGTGAACTTGTAACTAAAGTAACCCAATTCATGGAATATAAATCCCTGCGATGAATCTCTGCCTCTTAAAATAAACCCAAAGTCCTGTGTCCCCTTGCAAAATAAGACTTTGATAATGAAATAAACCGCCAAAATTTGCAGGGGAAATCCTGGCATGATGCGACTTGTCCATCAGATGAATAAATATCCCCAGATTGGAAATTATTATCCTTTCAAAAAGGGACACCAGAGCAGGGACTTGCTCCGTGTGTGGGTGCTGAGCCCTGGCAGCTGGGATGGAGGGCGAGATATTCCTGAGAAATACCTTCAAAAGGAAAAATATTCAGAATAAAGCATCCCATCTTCCCTTTGGAGCTATCCCTCCATAATCATGGGAAGCTGGGGATCTTTCAGGATAACATTTGCAGCTCCCTATGAGGAGATATTGCTAAACAGAGGGAAAAGAAAGTGAAATATCCCGGAAAATCCCCCAGGCTGCATTCTTATGATGTTGGGGATGTTCTTTTCGGGTTGTTGATCAACCCAACTTGGCCAACTCCTTGGAAAGTTTGGAAGCCCTGGAAATCAAAGCAAAACATGGGTTTGGGAATCACTTCAACCCTAAACGCATCAAGGAAGTTTTCCTGCTTCCCTTCGTCTCCTTGGCCAAGTTTCCCAGGGTCTGATGGACGCCAGTGATCCTGAAAGCCAGTTTCCCTTTTTGAAAATGCAGATTTTTTGGGCTTTTTAAAAAAAAAAACTTGTGAAAAACTTCTCATTTTTAGGACAGGTGAACATGGGGGTGAGGCATGGGGAGGTCCCTCCCTCCCCTGTCCTTCATCTCCCTGTGGATTCTCCATGTGTTTAATTATCCATCGTTCCCTGCTCTCATTAGGGACCTTCAAACAGCCTTGAAAATCTCCTCATTCAGGGCTTATTTTGTCCTTGTTAAACTTTTATTCAGCCAAAGGAGGAAGATAATGGCATTAAACCCTCCCTGGAATCACAGGGACGGCAGGATCTCAGGAATGATTGTCTATCCAACCCCCCCAGCTCTGCAAACCCCCCTTCTGGCTTCGTGGCAAAACCAGGGTGGTTTTAACCCCTTTGGAGAGCCAAGATCCATGAAAAGAGCATTTCCAAGCCATAGCCATAAAACTCCCAGGGGGGACTTTAAAGGAGAAGGGCATCTTTTTGTTCCTCACGTTTTTTATTCTCCCTGTTGCCCTTTGAGCCTTTTCCCTCTCGTGGGGTTTGAGGGAACCAAGAAGTTGTGTGTTGACTTGGGCTCTCTGCTCATCTCCTGCCCTTCCCCTCCTTCCCCAAATCCTTCCCCAAGGGGAACCACAACGAGCTCGTGGTTGATTGTCCTTAATAACCAAAGGAAAACGTGATTTCAGGATGAATTTCAACCCCAAATACACCGAGGAAGTTTCCCTGCTCCCCTCCATCCTTGCCCTGCTCTGTGCCTTCTGCTTGCTCTCCTTATCTCCTCCCCTCCTTAAATAGAAGATTGAGGCTCCCTCTCACTAAAATCACAACTATTTGACTGCGATTTCCCCCAGGGGAAGGTTATTAACAGCAACTTAAGTGTCTGATGGATGGCTGCCTTTCCAGGGCTCTGTTTTGCATCAAGGATCAAGATCCGTCATTTAAATTCGCGTGGGCAGGCGTGGATTAAATAAACGCCAGGATAAATATTTGTTAGAGGGGAGGGGGGAAATTAGATTGTAGCCTTGTAGGGAGGTGTGTTTATAGTGATTTAATAATCAATTCTTGCATTGGCAGTCAATACCTGCCTTGTTAAATCTTCGCAGGGAGTTGTCTGCAGAACTTTTGCTTAAAAAGATGATTTTAATTCTGCTCTGTAATTGTTCTTTGGGTTCTCTCTTGGCTGCCCAGGCACATGGCTGGACTGTGACGAGGAGGTTTGTGGTTGTGTGTTAATGGAGCCATGAATTGATTTTATTTCCTGCTCTTTACTCACTTCCCTCCTCGCTCCCCCAAACTTCTGCCTTTTTTTTTTTTTCCCCTCTCGCGAGGGATAATTCATCCCATGATTGCAAATAGATCACTGTAAATGCAGTGTAATGGAGCAGTAATTACCTAAGAAGTGATGGATTTGGGGGGATTTGGGAGGCTAAACGAGCTGAGATGTACTGTACAAAGCAGGAGCGACTGTTTTGATGCTGATCAATGAAACGCTGCGAGTTTTCTGCTTATTCCTCTCCAAACCAGCTGCCAGTTCAACCTTTAAGAGGCAGTGGAAGCTCCCCAGGTTTTCTTCACAGTGTTTTATTAACACCTTTGGAAACAGAACCAGGTGAGAGAGTAACTCGGCAAACACTGAGCTTTATATCCCAGAGTATCAGCAAACCTGCCGTTCCCAGGGCGTTGTTTAACCTGTTATTTCTCAGTCAGCTCTCCTTTCCCAGGAAGACAAGGGACACCAGGGCAAGGAAAGGGTCTTCTCTTGCCCTGGCAGATTTCGGCATCACTTAGATTGTAAACGCGGCGCAAAGTTGCGTTTTTGGGAGCAGTTTGCCCCGTCTGGGTGTGGTGGAACGGGATTCCTGTGTTATTGCACCTCGGGGCAGGGGAAAGCGGGCTTGTGATCCCCCGGAATTCCAGGTAATTCAAAGGTACGTGGCAAGTGGCTCTTTCAGGAGAAGCCACTAGTGGGAGCCGTGGTCCTGCAGAACCCCCCGCAGACCCCGGGCGGGGACGGTCCTGCCTCCCTCAGCTCCAGCAGAGCTGCCACCTCCCTTGAGGGCCTGGCAATCATGGAATCATCGAATCCCAGAATGGGTTGGGTTGGGAGGGACATAAAAGTTCATCCACTCCCACCCCCTGCCAAGGGCAGGGACATCTTCCACTAGACCAACTTGCTCCAACATCCAACCTGGCCTTGGACACTTCCAGGGATCCAGGGGCAGCCACAGCTTCTCTGGGCAACCTGGGACAGGGCCTCCCCACCCTCCCAGCCAAGAATTCCTTCCCAATATCCCATCTAGCCCTGCCCTCTGGCAGTGGGAAGCCATTCCCTGTGTCCTGTCCCTCCATCCCTTGTCCCCAGTCCCTCTCCAGCTCTCCTGAAGCCCCTTTAGGCCCTGGAAGGGGCTCTCAGGTCTCCCTGGAGCCTTCTCTCCTCCAGGTGAACCCCCCCAGCTCTCCCAGCCTGGCTCCAGAGCAGAGGGGCTCCAGCCCTTGGAGCACCTTCACCTTTCCTATTGCTCCTGGCAGCCCCTGCTTGCATTCAAATTTGGGCTTTCTGGGAGGAGAAATGCCAGAGCACGAGGACACTGGGTGGATGGCATCCACTCTGCTGGAGATGCCCATGGCACCAGCTGGGAGCACTCTCCCATCTTTCCCTGGAATGATGACAGTTTTTCACTTGTGGTGGTGGTTTGGGAGATGGAGGGAGATGCAGGACACAGCCAAGGCTGCGAACTTCAGGCACTTCGAGGATGGAGGGAGCTTTCAGGAGCATCTCTGAAAGACTCCATCCAACCATCTCCTTTACAGCCTTGGTTGAGCTTCCCCCATTCTCCTCCTGTCCTCTTCCAGCTAAAATTCATCTTTCCTGTTGCTGCTCCTCTCGGGGAGCTGCCTCAATGCCTGAAACTCCCGTGGTTATTCAGTTCAGGGGTGTGTTTGGGGGCTCCTGCTCATTGACTGCCCAAACACACCTCACATGTTCCAGCCTGGGATGCAGCACGAGAAACCTGCCGGGATGAGGAGCAGGAGAGCCTGAGATGCCTCTGCTTCCAGCCCAGCGCATCCAGACCGTGGCTGAACAAGCAGCTCCACGTTGTTTGTTCAGACTTTACCGACTGGCCTTGAGGAGAAAATGAGATCTTATTAGAGACTCTAATAATGTTCCAGATCATCCTCCGTGCACAGCAGATCTGAAGGATTAGCAAAACAAATGAAGTAATGACTTTCCTGTGAAATTAAAATTTTGTAAGATAATCCAAAGAGGAAATAGAAATTTTATTTCAATTATGCATTAAACTTTCCCCGCTCGTTTTGGGTCAGGGTTTGAACACCGGGGAGAATTTAGAGCAGAACGAGCTCAAATCCTCCAGCCTGCTCTGAGATGGTGCTGTCACACTGATGGACTCCTGGGCACCCTGGTGTGCTGCAAACATGCACAACAGCCCCTAAACCTGCCTTTTCCCAATTACAATCCAGGCTGCAAAGCACGAGCAGCCTGAACGGGTGAGGTGGTTTGTCCTCAGCAATAACTGCATGAATAATTGAAATTCCTGGCGTGGCTCAGAGCTCAGGACTCCTGGACAGATAAGCAGTTAACAGATGGACAAGCCCTTTCCTTGCTGCCTCACAGACCAGAGCAGGTCTTGGGTTTAAACTGGGACAGGGGGTGCTTTGGGATTTGACTGAAAGGTTCCCCGTTGTGTATGAACTGAGCTCACGGCAGTGCTTTCAGCCCCACGTGGGTTATTGGGAGAAAACCACCCGGGCAGGGGCACTTGGGGTTTGGTATGAGATCTATTTGTTCAAACAGAATTCTATCAACAGCTTGGATTGTCCCCCCATGGAGCAGAAGGACCTGTCACACCACTGAGCAAGACAAGACTCCACAACCAAGTGCACACCAATGGCATTCCAGAGCTCCATCCCAGTGGGCTGCTGCTCTAGGATGGGGGTGAAGAGCCCCCAAAGCCACACTTGCTGTCACCAAAAGGTGACAGACACCCTTTGGACAATACTCTCAGGCACAGGGTGTGACTCTTGGGGATGATGCTGAGTGGGACTTGATGATCCCCTTCCAATTCAACACATTCCATGATTCTGTGGAATATCTGAGCAGGGAGGAGCCTTTCAGCAGAGATTTCATCCCACACCCTCACAGCTCTTAGGGCCTACTAATGCCCAGGAAGGAGAAAATGAATAAAGAAATGAGTTAAAGGCAGGTAATTCGTTAGCAGCCAGAATGGAGTGTGTGTCACATCTGGTTAAGCCCCACTGTCAGATCAGGGGCCTCCAAAGTGAGGAAATGAAAGGTTAAAGCATTTCCTTGGTTTCTGAGCTGTGTCCAGGCTGAGCTCTTATCTTAATTGATACAGCACCAGCCTTTCTCCACATGCCTCCGACAACAAGCCCGGCTTTGTGTCCTCTCCAGTTATCAAAGGCTCCACTCTGGGTCACAGAAGTCCCAGCCAGGCTTGCTGAGGATGCAAAACCCCCAAATCTCCGTTTTTTTTTTCCCAGCTTCTCAGGGCACAGGAGACATCAAATACTTGTGCCAGCGTTTGAACCCTTTGCTGCTGGGCTCTGGAGATCCAACCCCATCCCCACCCCGTGCGTGGAGGAGGAAATCAGAGACTCAGCCAGTCTCCCAGCCCAGGTGGGGACATGTCCTGGCTGTGTGGCTGTGAGCAGGTACCACCTAAAGCTCGCAAAAACTCGGGGGGAAATATCTTGGTTTCCACCTTTTTTCCCCCCACCCTGGAGAGATAAAAACTCCACACAACCGTTTTGGTCCTGGGAGATAACCCAGGAGCTGGGAACATCCTGGGAAGAGGATGAAGAGGGGATGATGGTGCCCTTCATCAGTAGCCTGAGGGTGAGGAATCAGCCTTTCCATGGGGCCGGATAGAGGTGTTCTCCACCTTAATTCCTGAAACACCAGGAAGCGTGTCCATCTCCTCTGGGGCAAAGGCCCTCAGGACAGATCATTCCTCCCCAAATAATCCATTTTCCAGCACTTTAACCACCAGCACCAGCTTTCTCTGGAAGCTCTCCAGGCCTCCAAGAATAAAAGAAGTCCTTTCTTTATTTCTGTTTATTCTTTAGCTGTATATTTAGTTATTAATTATCCCCACCCCCAATGGGATAGCGAGGATTTGGGAGCCCAAATCTGCTGATTAAGGTGGGGTTTTGCCCGTTTTCCAGCAGCTTTGGGAGCACACATTTCCATGTGTTTGTGGGAGGATGGAAAAGGAATTTCTCCTCAACATTTGGTGACGCCCAGGTTCAAACAGCACGTGGTGGAGATGCCGAGTCAGGGAGGAGGATGGTGGTGCTTTGCTTCTTCAGCATCCAGATCCCACAGGATCCCTCACAAGGAGCTTTGGGTTTAGCTGAGCCAAGAGGCTCAGGGGGATCGGGATAAATATTAAACCATAAATATATATAAATATAAAAATATAGAAATATAGAAATACATCTGTAAATACTTACACGAATAAAAAATAAATACATGTAGGATTTAAAACCCGATAAAATAGAAGAGTTTCCATCAGCCACGAGCTGAGTGTGGGACATCCAGGGCGAAGCCTGGCCCTGATGGGGAACAGCATCAGCAGCATTTACAGGAACTACATCCCAAAATAACCTCATTACTCCTCAATCTGCCACATCAGCACCCAGCAGGGAAAATAGTCCGTGCCGATGTCTCCAGAGCCATAATGGGAAGCAAATTGCCCACGACTCCCAAGCGCTGGATGACGGCAAATCTGCATTTGTGCTCCCAGGAGAGCCCAGCTCCCGGCAGGAATTCCAGCCATCCCCCAGAGTTAATTGTCTGGGAGCATTCCTTTGGTGCTGGGCAAGGTTGACAGCTGCCAATGGAGCTGCCAATGGAGCTGCCAGCTTGACGTGCTCCAGCCCTGGGATGGAGACGGAGAAGGGCAGCCCATGGATCCCGCAAGTCTAAAGGAGCAAAGCCAGTGGAAGGAGCAGCAATTCCCGAGGGATTTTTATATTCTAGGAGGTGTGCAAGTCTTCGAAGTTCTGTCAGAAAGGAGGAAAAAAAAAGACTAAAACTGAGAAATCCACCACAAATGGGGCGTGTTTGGGTTATTCCAGCAGCAGCTCAATGTGCTGTCCTGCTTCTCCCCACACATTTCATTTTTTTTTGTGGAATAAGCAGGGTTCAGATTGTCTGGGAGATGTCAGGAGTGATCCGTGAAGCTGTTTGAAGAAGTCCTTCCCCATCTCTAGCTCCTTTGGTGGATGGCTTTTATTCCCCACCCTCTCCCTGACCCCTTTGCAGCTCCTGTTTCCAACCACCAACTCCGCTTTTTAATAAAAGCTGGGAGTCCTGAACCGCTCCAGGATCAAGGGATTCAAGGCAAACCCCCACCAATTTTCACGTTACTTGGACCCTAAGAACTGGCAGTGCTTCATCTCGGGGCTTTTCCCACCTGAGGTTGATCACAGGGAAAACTGGAGGGGTGGAAACGAGCCGGAAGGAACGGCGGGCTGGACTTTTCCTGCGAATAAAAGGGGCAAGTGGCAATGAATTGTTATTATGCACATCATGGAGTCCCGGGAAGTGTGATTGTACAGCCAAGGAGCCCATTTTTATGGATGCATGGACCATCGTATGCTCCCAGCTGGAGGAGAGTGGCTTCAGCTTTGTCTCCAGACACCCCCGGCATTGTTGTGGCTTTGGGGTGGCTCCTTTTCCATTTTTTCTCTCTTTTCACCTCATGCCTCCAGGGGAAGGAGTCCATTGCTCCTGCCTCCTTGACCACCACCACCTTTTCAGGGATAGAGGGATTTGGACTCACCCTGCAGTGGTGCCCTTAGTGTTCACACACCGACCTCTGCACCCCCAAAAACTCTCCATAGCACCAAATCCTCCTCTCACCAGGGGAGGCTCTGGGCAAGTTCCAACCTCATGTTTCCTTCAGGAGAGCAGGATTTTTGGGTGGTTTTGGATGCTGTAAACAAGCTTTTGCTTCATATTGGCTAAAAGCCAGCCTTTTTTGGCTATGGCAGTCCCAAATATTTGGGAATATTTGCACTGCCCGCAGTGTAACCGTTTGCTTTTCACGTGGAGGCCAAGATTTTTCAGAGGAGAAGGATTAGTTTTAATTAGTGCCCGAGATTGCTCTTCCTCATCTGCCGCCTCTGGAATCCTCCCCTTCAATTAAAATGAAATTTTTGCAATTGAAAATCAGGGAAATTATTAACAGCCCACATGAAATGGCAGCCTGTGCTCAAGCCCAAATCACTGCACATCCCTTTTGGAAGAAAATCTGGGTGGGTTTGCCCGTCCCCTCTTGATTTTGGTGCCGAGTCTGGAGACCCGGCAACACCTTTGGGTTCGAACACATGATGCCTAATTGAGTCATCCAAAGCCTTCTCCCTTTTCCAGCAGGGTGGACTTCTCCTGAGGTTTTGAACCGGAACAAATTGCCTCTTTTCCTGGTGAGATGTCCCCGGGGCAAAGCTCTGCAGCAAATTAGGTATTAACATCTGTACGGCTCCGTCATCCCTCGTGCCAATCACGGCCCCGTAATTGCCCCCAACGCCCTCCCTGAAGGATCTCTTCTTGTACATTTAATAAAACAACCAAATCAGGGCTCAGATTTCCTTGCTTCCATGAAAAATTCATCGCTGCGCTTCCCAGGGAAGCGTTGATCCGTCGGAGAGCCGGGAGGGAAAACCCTGAGCTCAGGGAAGACGCCGGGGTTGAGCGGCTCCCTGAAAACGGACGTCAGGGATGCAAGGGGGAAACTGAGGCAGGGGAGTGGGAGCAGACAGGGGATTTGGGGTGGGAAACGCAGGGAAAGGAGCTTCCCTCTTTGCAGCATCACACTGAGTTTAAATATTCCCCAACTCCGGAGGCTGCGGCTCCAACTGGGACTTCCAAACTCGCCGGCGACTCGAGCGATTTCCAGCTCGTCTGCTAAAATATGCACCCGAAAATGTAGCGTAAATTGTATATTTGATTGTAAAAATTGCAGTTCATGCTGTGTTGCTTAGTGACATAAATCACGCAGTGCTAGGGCAGAATACTAATGCTGGGCTCCTGCACGGAGCCCACACGGAGCAGCCGAGGGAAGGATTTATCTCCCAACCCAACGCTGCTCCCGGGAGAGTAGCACCAGCAATTCCGCATAACAAACACATTCCCGGGCTGTGGGATCCACCGCAGACCCAAATCAGGGGAAAATCCATCTCCCTCCCCTTTTCTTCCTGACAAAATACCTGGAAGGGGCTGTGGAAGTGGAGGAGGAGAAGGGGGAGTGAGTTTTCTGCCGGAGTTTGAGATGCTGAGAGAGAAATGCAAGTGCTCGGAGTTGTCCTGATCTGTCATCATTCCCACCCGGAATCTGAAGTTAAGGGAAGATCCAGAGGGAAGTTTTAATTCAAAGTGTTTCTATTATGGAGCTTTCTCTCAGAGGTGGGATTTTGCAGGTTGAGCATCGTGAGCTCCAAAGTTTGGGGGAAACTGAGGCACGGGAAGGAAACATCCTGTTGCAAACTCAGGGTGGCTTTGGATAGAAAGGACCCACAAGGATCCTGGCCCTGTACAGGCCACCCCAACAATCCCACCCTGTCCCTGAGAGCATTGTCCAAACCCTCCTGGAGCTCTGGCAGCCTTGGGGCTGTGCCCACTGCCCTGGGGAGCCTGGTCAGTGCCCAGCCACCCTCTGGGGGAAGAACTTTGTCCTGAGATCCAACCTGACCCTGCCCTGAACATGGCTGAGCATCCAAGAGGTGATGACAGAGCTGTATCCCTCCCGTTTGGGGCCTTTGTCATCCCTTTTAGCTCTTTAAACCACTCACCATCCCACATCAGCACCTCCCTTTGGATGAGCTGGAGCGGCCCTGAGCCTCATCCTGGGATCTGGCAGCTCCCAAAGGACACAGAGGTCCCTGGGTGCTCTACAAAGAGTCACTGGGCTCCTTGAAATAAACCTCTCCTGTTTGAAATGAAGAGGATCTGAAATGAAGGGAAGATTCTTAGGAAAGTTTTGCTTCCATTTGTTCATATGATGGAGCTTTATTTCAGTGCTGGGTTTGGTTGAGCATCATGAGCTCCACTTTTTTTGGGGGCGGGGAACTGAGGCACAGGAAGAGAATGTCCCACAGCAAACTCAGGATGGCTTTGGATGTGGATGAGCATCCAGGAGGGGATGGACAGAGCTGTGTCCCTCCCATTTGGGGTTTGGTAGTTGCTCATCTGGATTTATCATCCCTCTCAACTCTTTAAACCACTTGACATCCCACTCTTTAAGCCACTTTATCACCTGATCAGGATGAAGCCCCTCTGAGCCCTTTCGTGGGATCTGGCAGCTCCCAAGGGACACAGAAATCCCTGGGTGCTCCACAAACAGACCCTGGGCTCTTTGAAATGCCCCTCTCCCTCCTTCAGAGCCGAGCAGACATCTGGCAAGTTGGGAGGAGAGCCGTGTTTAATAGTAATTAGAGATGTTAATAATTGAACAGATGATGAACCAGGGCGTGGGGAGATTAAAGCCGAGATTTGCCGAAGGGGTTTAGATGCACAAGCCCAATTAAAAAGAACAAGAGGAATTAGACGAAATTGAGGCTGAGTTCCCAAATCCCTTAAGCCTTGGCAGCAGACAGAGGATGAAACGAGTGTTGTCTGCTCTCTGCTCCGTCCTGGAGCTGGGTTGGGCCCTCCCCAGCTCCCGTCACGGTGCTGATCCATGGGCAGAGCTCGGCAGGGCCGGGGATGTGCGGGATGGTCACATGGATTTGGGGGATGCTCCTAGGTGACTCTGGGCACAGTTACCTGTGCTCCTGCCAAGAGCATCTCCACGAATCCCTCCCTGGGCTCAGCGTCTAAACAGCCCCTTCCTTCCCAAGCAGCTCTTATCTTCCAGCAGCTGCTTCCTCGGGCATTGCAAATGCCACGATCCCTTTTTTTATTTTCCCTCCAAACGCTCCACAGGGGAAAAATGGGCATTTAATTTCCAAATAAATCCCTCGGATTTCTTTTACTCCTTCTTTTTTTTTTTTTTTTCCCCCTGCTGCTCCCAAAGTGGTTGTAATAATAATAATTAATCGTGAGCGAAGCTCACTCTTCTGAATGGGACAATAGTAACAGTGGTTGGCAGCTGTATCATCCTTCCCAGACATTAACTGATTAATCCTGGAATAACAGAAGCTGCTTTTAACACCGGAATTGTGATGAGCAGGGCAACAGCCTCGGGATAAACCCCAAAAAAGGGATGGTTTGGGTTTGGGGGTGGTTCAAGATACATCCCACGGGGAGAGCAGCGTTGTGCTGTGGGTTGGACGTGCTTAAAAGCGAATAAATAGAGTTGGAAAGCCAAAGGGAACAGGAGCACAACACCCTTAATTTTTAGGGGGGGGTCCTTTCCACCCTGGAGCTGCTCCTTTAAAAATTGATACTTTATTCTACTTTCCCCTCTTCCTCCTAATTTACTGCCTGGCTCAGGGTTTGATTTTTTTCCTCTCTCAACTAGAACAATGGGAGGGTTTTGAAGCTGGAGATGGAATAACGCCGGAGCATCCAGTTCCCCCATTATGATTCCTCATTATAAAGTTATTTCCCCACGATTTGAAATATAAATGATGCCTTTGAAGTCTGCCTTTTTTTTTTTTTCCAAATGGCTCTTTTTAATTCCCTCCCTTTCATTTTTTTTTTTTTCCTTGCCCAAAAAGATGCTCTTTCCCTCCCTTTTCCTCCCCCCGCTCCTTTCCTTTTTCCCCTCCCCAGCCACCAGCAGCAGTTAACTGGAGCCCGGCGCTCGGATGCGCCGCTGTAAACACGGCACGGGCAGAATAAATAAAATGCCTCCAATTGCAAGATTTCTGCTTTGAACAAATGGGATAATTGGGGCAGCTGGAAAAAAAAAAAAAAAAAGAAAGAAAGAAAGAAAGAAAAAAGAAGGAAAAAAGAAAAGAAAAGAAAAAAAGAAACAGCCTTGGATGCGATTTCTTTTATTTTTTTTTTTTTTTAAAGGAGGGGGAAATAAAGGCTGATCCTTCCTGCGTTGGAGATTTGAGCTCTACCGAGGGGGTGTGAGCCCAGCTGGGCAGGGAGAGCTCCGGGAGCCGTGTCCCCACCGTGATCTCCAGCTGCTTTTCCCTCGCCTTGGCCGGTTTCTGCAGCGCTGGGGCAGGACGGGGGCTGCGATGTGGCACTGGAGGCTGCAGATAAGCCCCTGCCAATTCTGCTCCGAAGTTAATTAAAAGCCGCTGCTCCTGATGCTGGGGCACTGCCAGCTCCTGCCATCACTCAAACAGCCCCCGTTCCTCGAGCACTGTCCCCAGGGCAGAGGGACAGAGGGAAGGAGGGATGGGCATCCCCAGGGAAGGCGTTTTCCCCGGGGAGGACGATGATCCTGGATCCTGGATCCCACAAAGCTTGCCTTTGGCAAAGCTGGCGTTTGCCAGGCTCTGCCCAGCTGATGCCAGCGATAAAACCCCGCTGCTGGGAGTTTAATTAAAAACCCCTGTTCCCTCGGCGTGGCAGGATCCCACCCTCTGCTTCCAGATGGATCTGGGAGCGGGAGCAGCGGGGTGTGGGTTATCTGGAACAGGGATTAACAGGGCACGGGACAGAGGGTGGCAACTCCGGGAGCAAACTGGGAAGAGGGGAGAGGAAAAATGGTGCCAGGACTTATGCCAAGGCAGACAAGTCAAGGGGAAAGCATTGCTTCATTATTTTTTATTTCTTTAAGGGTTTTTTCTATTTCTTTGGTTTAACCTTTCCCTCGCCTGATCCAGGGGCTGATTTTCCAGAGGGGAATTGTGTCATTGGTGCAGCACCCCAGGAAAGCAGAGAGCTCGGTGCCATCCCAGCTGCACAGTCCAGGGTCTATCCAAGGGGTGCTGGAAGGAAGCAACTCGCTGAAAAATTAATATCAAGCCAGCCTATTCCTCTACTCCGTGACATCCCCAAAAATCATGGACGCTTGGGATTAAAACTGGGTCTACCACAAGAAGGGACTAAGGCCAGTTCACCAACTGGATCAACAGCCTGGCAAAAGGCAGTTTGGAAGCAGAGAGGAGCTCTGGGAACACCTAAAAACGCACGGAAACCCCCAAATCCAGACTAATTTTGTCCCGTCTCATGCAAATCCCGCACCAGGGATTGAGCTTCCCTGGGAACCACCAGGAGGGGATGAACATTCCAGGTAAGTCCACGGCACGTGGAGACCTTGGACAAGCTGCAAATGAAGATGAGAATAGACAGGACTGGATTTAAAATCTCTATTAGGCTTGTTTTTACCAGCCCTCCAAGCTGCCTGGATGATTATTTTATAAAAATGGGATATTAAAGAGAGAATCAGGCTCAGATGAAAAATTCAACAGCGAGCACGATTTAAGTTTTCATCTTGCAGGGATGTCCAGAGAATGGATGTCTGCTGGAAAAGGACAAACCAGGAATTAAAGCCATAGGCAGATGATAAAAACCTTCACTTAAAATATATATTCCCCCCCCTTGTTATTAATAACACAAGGGATTAATATTTTAAACAGGCTGAATTTTAAAAAATGTCATTTCCAAAGCAGAAGGGAAGTTTTTTGCTGAGATCACAACGTCAGGACTCCTCCCTGTATTCATTGCAAGAGCATGCATAAAAAATATGTATATTTGATAGATGTTAAATATAAACATCCTTCTCCTCCCCTTCCTCATCCTCACCACGTGTTCTTGTGTCTATTTGCACTTTGGAGTCAACGTTGGCCTGGCCTGCTTTTAAAGGAGGCAGGGATTTGGGGTGGGAAAGCCAAAAAAGCCCTTTTTGCCAGCTCAAATTCCAGCCTTAATGGATGTTAAAGTTCTAAAGGGCACAGGAGCACCTCGGTGCCAGGGCCTCATGCTCCTGAGCAGGAGGGAGAAGTCCATAACTCACTGCCAGGCCTGGGATGCATAATTTATTCCCAGCAATTCAGCATCAATTGGTTATTAAAAGTGCCCTCCCTGTATCAAGTAGGGAAGAGATAAATCTAGTTCCCAAGGAAACTAACTCCCAGTTACGGTCCGGAGGGAGAACTTGGCTTAGTTTGCACGTAAGATTCATTATTTGGCCCATTTTTCCATCAAAAAGTAGTATTTTAGGGCAAAGCCAAGGAGCTTCCCTATATATGCCCTCCATACCCCTATATATAACCTCCATAAAGCTCCCTGAATCCCTATGGACCATTCCCATATAACCCCCAGGAAGGTCCCTCAATCCCTGTGGACTATTCCCTATACAACCTCCATGAAGGCCCTGAATCCCTGTGGATCAGCATTCCCATTTTCTTATTTCCTCATCATTTCCTCTTTTAGTTTTCACAGAGGGATCAGGATTCCTGTATATACCCTCCATGAATGTCCCTGAATCCCTATGGACCATTCCCCTATAAATCCTCCATGAATGTCCCTGAATCCCTATGGACCATTTTTCTCCATATCCTCCATGAAGGCCCTGAATCCCTGTTGACCAAACATTCCCATTCTATTAGTTTTTATTGGCTTTTCTCCTCCCTATTTTCTCCTTTCTTTTTCAGAGAGGGATCAGGATTCCCACATATAACCCCCAGGATGGTCCCTGAATCCCTATGGACCATTTTCCTCCATATCCTCCATGAAGGTCCCTGAATCCCTGTGCACCAACATTCCCATTTGCTTATTCCCTCCTCATTTTCTCCTTTAGTTTTCACCGAGGGATCAGGATTCCCCTATATAAGGGGAAGGTCCCTCAATCCCCGCGGACCAATATTCCCATTTTCTTATTTTCTGCTTTATTTCTCTCCGGGGGATCAGGATTCCCCTATTTAACCCCCATGAATATCCCTGAATGCCTGTGGACCATTCCCATGTATAACCCTGATGAATATCCCCGAATCCCTGTGGGCCCCGGGAGTGTGGAAATAATCACCTCTTCATAACTAAAGCAGAGCCGGATTTTCTGCCATCCAGGGAATGTTTTCGCAGGGCTCAAGGAGTCGTTTCCCTCAAATGGGCCACGGATGAGGCACAAAGAGCTTCCCGGGGGCCTCTGAGCCAAACAAAATGGAAAGAATTAAGGAGAAAAAGATCATTTCCCGGAGCAAAGCACCCCCGGAGCAGCCGTTCCCTCCCTGCTGAATGCCAGGGATGGAGCTCGGGGGGTCGTGGAGATAATGACCACAGGCTGCTGGAGCAACTCTGGGGGCAGGAGGAAAAATCTGGGAGAATAAAACTGGGAAAAATGGGAAGCTGCAATGCTGGAGGGTGGCTTTATCCACTGAAGGTGCCCTGAGCCACGTGTGATGGAGGTGGGGGAGTTAAATTCCCTCACTCCCATCTCTGTGTGATTATGAGCTTTTTTTTTTGCTTCCTGATGTGTCTGTTTGGAAGTGATCCACCTTTTCTTGCCTAGGAAAGCTCTTTATCTTGTGAGGTCCAGGTTTCCAGGTGCTCTCAGCTGTGTTTTTTGGAGGGGCAAGCAGAGGGAAGAGGTTGAGCCAACTCTCTTTCACTGACAGCAATAAATAAAAAATAATAAATACCCCTCATAAATAACAAACACAATTTAAAAGCCCTCAAAAAATGGTCTTGTTATGTCCCAAACTCCACTGTTTTCCCACCCAACCACATCCAACATCCCCTGATCTAAAACCATCCTATGAATTGCTCTAAAAGCTTTGGGTTTCCCCAGCCTTGACTCACCTGGGGTTTATTTCCTTGCAAGACTATGGCCTATTCTTCCTATTTTCAGGGATTCCTTCCTGTTTTTAGGGATTCCTTCCTATTTTCAGGGATTCCTTCCTATTTTCAGGCATTTTGGGCCCTCAGCAATTCCATGACCTCTATTATTTCCTTGTGGTCAGCAACACACCCAGGCACTGGCATGACCTGAAGATCTCCACATCTCCTACTTCTCCTTGTTGGCATCACCCGAAAACTGGGAGAACCTTGAACCAATCCTGGTACCATAAAAATGTCCCACTGCCCTGATCCCTCTGTGAAAAATAAAGGAGAAAATAAGGAGGAAAAAAGCCAAGGAAAACTAATAAAATTGGGAATGTTGGTGCACAGGGGCCCAAATGGTGAAAGAAATCATTTGTCTCTTCTTATCCCAGGGGAGAAATTACTTGGAAATAAAGGAAGAGGAGCAGCTCCAGACACAGAGACATCTAAGTGGGGATGTTTAAATAATTCAGGCAGAGGAATAAAAAGAAAGAGCTTGGCCAAAGAGGGGAACAGCTCAGGAGGCTGCAGGTCCAGAGCAGAGGGAAGCTGGACTGGGCTGAATCCCAATGGGAAGGGGTCGGATCCTGCACAATTCCAGCTGTTTTCCTGCACCTTGGAGGGACGGCATCAATAGATGGCACTCCAGAACTGCTCCTTCCCGCTGCTGCAAATCTTCCAGGGACGGTGGAGAGCCGGTGGCTCAAGGAGGGGACAACTTTGGCAGCTCAAGCAGCCTCACATCCCTCCCTGCACCGCTCGGGAAGGCAGAGCCTCGTGCTCCAGCACATTTCAGCTCTTCAAGACTATTTAAAAATTAGAATAAAAACTGCTCAAGGCTTCCCAAGGACACACATCCATCTGATATCGGGATAGAGCAACATTCCCATCCCCTGCACTCCTGCTGAGAAACCCAGGGAGGGAAGGAGGGCAAAACCCCCCCAACCTCCTCCTCCACTAAATTGCTTTTCCTCACCGGCCTGGGTCAGCCTCAAGTAGGTCACAAGGATGTGTATCTTCAGAATAAAGTCTTTAATGGGCTGATGGATATGAAAAAATAAATTACAGTGGCAAAATGTAATAAACGTTAAAGGGAAAATGATGAGAGTAATATAACTACATTGATTTAACTAGGATGATATAGAGGAATTGTCTGGTTTATAGGTCTTTAGATGTCTATTAGCAGCCCTGTATTAAGGAATAGGGCTGTTCTCTTGATATACTTAAGAGCTGTCAGTAATTCCTATTTCACACTCCACTGCTTCAATTCAGAGAGCGCCGTGCAGCCCCAGCGACCCCATCCCGGGCTCGCTGGAGGGTGACCGCCTGCCAAAGGCTCCCTTTTGCAAGCAGCTGGATTATTCCAGCCCGTGGAACGGGGGGAAAGGAGCCGCCGGAGCCTCGCCGGGGACCGCGGAGGCGTTTGTTTGAATAACGCCTTGGTGACACCCCCCTCTTCCTCCACTGCGGGAAAACCTGCCCTGTGTCAGGGGGAAACACCCCCAAAGCTGCAATCTGTGGGGTCCAGGTTGTATTTTCCATGTTTTTAGGGCTGTATCTGTGTTCTCAGAGCTTTAAATGTTTGATTTTTGGGGTTTTTTTAACGTGTGCTTTACTTGTGCTCAATTTTGAGCATCTCCACGTGGTTAATTCGACCCCGAGGGGTGGGAAATCGCTCCTGCTTTTCCCGCCGTCCCTTTCCTCCTCCTAACCAGGGTTTCAGCCCAGCTCCCAGGGCGCCAGCAAGGCAATCATGAAATTATAGAAGTGTTTTTCCCAAACAGAGGTGGGGGCAGAGAGCTGGAAGCAAAATTCCCCCCTCCTGGACCTGCCTGACCCCCCTGGGTTGGTCCTCGAGCGGCTCCGGTGAAGCCTCTGCTTCTTCATCCACCTGCAGAGGGTTCTTGGAATATGGAAAACACATTTCTAATTGAGGAAAATAGAACCTGGTTAAATTCCCTGGATGAAGAGGCAAGTCCTGGCCATGGCAGGGCCACAGAGGCATTGGATGTTTTCCCTTTGCCCTCTCAGAGCCCACCGAAGTGAGGAGCAGCCCGGCCCAGCAGCTCCACGGTGGCTAAACCCAAAAAATTCAGCTATCCCCCATGAAAACCTCCAATATCATGCTTGGACACGAAAAAAAAGAGATGGATTAGCACAGTTCGATCCCTGTCCCAACCGAAAGAAGGGAAACGACCAAGTTTTTATTCAAAATAATGGCAAAAAAAGGTGTAAGGAATGCTTTTTTTCCCCACAGGGTTTGTAGCTGTAGATGCCACGGGGCCCCTACCAGCCTTGGCATGCTCCTGCCATCCCGCTGGTGGGATGTGTTTCCGTGATGTCCTGGGGAGAGAACAACATGGGATAGAGCCCATTCCAGCCGGAAACAAAAAGGGTTCATCCCTCCAAGGGTGGGGCAGGAGGGATCACACAGAGCTCTGCACCAAAACACTGAATAAAAAAGAGATGAGATGGATTTGATCCCAAACTGCCTTTTCCTGCTTCTTAGCAAGACAGAAACGTTTCAAAAAGTATCAGAGACGTGATGGAAAGTTGTTTTTCTTGATATTTCATAACATTTTCTCCTGCAGCATTTTGGCCGCTCTCTCATTTTTTTTTATGGCTTACAAGTAAACGAGGTTTTTATCGAAAATCTGTTTTTCAGGAACAAGAAAATCAATAAAAACATATCAGTTCATGCCTTTGTTAAAGAACTAGGAAAGGGTCTCCTGTGTAAAAAAAAAAGAGAAAGCCTGAATGTCTTGTTTGGGTTAGAAACTGAACTTTTAACGTCTCATTACCAGAGACAAAACCTGCACTTAAAGCAGAGGTTTTTTTACCGAACAGTTTGTAAAGAATCCCGGTGCCAACGTGAGCGACTCATAAACCAAATGAAACAGGGCGAAAATCATCGAAGAACTGGTTTGCAAAGATTTATTTGGCCAATTCCAGCCGTAACCGAATTCCTGAGGCTCCCGTAATCTCTTTAGCATCGTCAGGTCGGGCTCTGCGTGTGACACTTTATCCGTTGCCGTTCCCTTCCCTGCTTTTCATTACCAACCCAAACCCAGGGATGCGGGGGAATTGATCTGGCACCTCTTCCCGCGGCTCCTGCCCTCCAGGAGGGGATGTTTCACCTTTGGGAAGGGCTCCAAAGAGCTGGGAGTGATCTGCATCCCGGCACATGTGCTGGACTCCCAGGGAGCCGTTACAGTGATGCAGAGATCGCTTTGCTCCAGTAAATCAGCAGCATTTACCCCCCCCCGAGCATCCCTTTCACCATTCCTCAGTCCGAGCTGCTGAAGGGCAAAGCTGATTTCTCTATTTTTAATACATTAATTATATTAATCTCAGCGGCTCTTTGCTTTCTCTTCACAGAGATTTTTCACCTCTACTTCCTTTATTTTTTTCCCCCTCTTTTTTTTTCTTTTCTTTTTTNCTTTTTTTTTTTTTTTTTTTTTTTTTTTTTTTCCTTTTTTTTTTTTTTTTTTTCTAATTTTTCTCCTGGACATATTCCAGCCCATCCAGGATGTGTTTGATACTGCTGCTCCCATATCAAAGCGTCCAACGTGCACGGATTTCAGTGAATTGTGAAGGAAAGCAGGAGATGCTTTTATCTCTCTGCCTCTGCTCGGAATCGCCCGGAGCCCAGACTTCCCTCTGCCTCAGCCACGTGATGCAGCTGCAGCCCCAGAGCCTCTCCTGAGCCGGGGGAGGAGGTTGTTGGGATGGGTAAAACACCCCCTTACACACACACCTCTGGAGATGGGGCTTTGCTCCAGCACAGCTTTTCTGTATGACTTCCCAAAGGGCAGGGTCGGAGCTGTGCTCCCAGGAGAGGGTGGGAAGCTCCTGGTGCTTCCATCTCCCTCCTGCCACTTGCATTCCACCCCGGGTACTTAGACTTCTACATCTCCTCCCAGGTCCTTGCATCTCCCTCCCAGCGCTTCCATGTCATCCCTGGTACTCACACCTCCCTGCTGGCACTTGCATCATCTCCCTCTTGGTCCTTACGTCTCACCCCTCATGTTTGCATCTCTCTCAGTACTTGCAGCTCCCTCCTGGGCACTTCCATCTCACCCCTGGGCCTTGCATCTCACCCCTGGACCTTCCATCTCACCCTTCCTGTTTGCATCTCCCTCCTGGGCACTTCCATCTCACCTCTGGACCTTCCATCTCACCCCTGGACCTTGTATCTCACCATTCCTGTTTGCAGCTCCCTAATGGGCACTTCCATCTCACCCCTGGACCTTGCATCTCACCATTCCTGTTTGCATCTCCCTCCTGGGCACTTCCATCTCACACCTGGACCCTGCATCTCACCATTCCTGTTTGCATCTCCCTCCTGGGCAGTTCCACCTCACCCCTGGACCTTGCATCTCACCCCTGGACCTTGCATCTCCCTCCTGGGCACTTCCATCTCATCCCTGGACCTTACATCTCATCGTTCCTGTTTGCTTCTCCCTCCTGGGCACTTCCATCTCACACCTGGATCTTCCATCTCACCCCTGGACCTTCCATCTCACCATTCCTGTTTGCAGCTCCCTCCTGGCACTTGCATCTTGCTGCTGTTTCGTGCATCACAACTCTGGGGATTGTATCTCCCGCTTGGTTCTTGCATCATCTCCCCGCTGTCTTTGCATCTCCCTCCTGGCACTTGTGTCTTGCCACCGATGCTGTATCTCACCTCTGGTGCATCCATCTCATTCCTGGGGCTTGTATCTTCCTCCAGGTTCTTGCATCTCCCTCCTCATGCTCAGATCCCCCCTCTGGTGCTTGCACCTCCCCACTGGCGTTTGCATCTCACTCCTGACACTCACATCTGCCTCCTGGTGTTTGCACCTCAGCCCTGGTATTTGTATCTCCCTTCTGTTGCTTGCATGTCCCCGCCTCCGGCCCTTACATCTCACCCCTGGTGCTTGAATCCCAATCCTGACACTTGTATCTTGCTCCTGGAACTTGCACCTCAACCCTGGTGCTTCCATCTCCCTCCTGGTTCTTGCATCCCACCCCTGACACTTCTATCTCACCCTTGATCCTTCCGTCTCCCCCTGGTTCTTGTATCTCCCTCCTGGCACTTGCTTTTTGCCCCTCTCCATGTGGGCACAGCGGGTTCCTCAGGCAGAGCTGCCTCAAGGGATTGGGGCCCCCACCAGACCACACAAGGGGTTTGTGGCCTCCCCATGGGAAGGGCAATGAAAGATGGGATTCGTTGGGTTCTGTCCATCTTGGGCTTGGACCAGGCACTGAAGAGCTGGAAGGGGCTTAGATGGACCAGGCCAAGTGGGGATGGATCCCAGAATGCCAGGGTGAAGGAAGACAACAGGAGAGAAGAGGTGCAAAGTCACCCCAGTCCAAGGAATGACTTTTAGGTGAACATCCATAACATGATCACCCAAAACTCCCCTGGGTTTGCTTTACAAAAGTGAAAACTCCCTGCCTGTCACGGTATGGATGAACCCCACGGATGGAGAGTGAGGATGCCGAGGATTTCTGCTCCCCCAGTGCTCTGAATCCCAATCAGGGCAATTTTGGGCTCAAGTCACCCCAAAACCCCTTTGCAGGGGTCCCACCACCTTCGGCACAGCTCTGGCCTCACTCTGTATTTCCATGGTGGAAATACAAAAGTGGGATAACACCCACATTAAAAATAACAACATTTATTGCTGCAGCCATGGAGAGAAAGAGCCTTTTTGAGCTCTGTAGAAGCCATATTTGGGTAGCACATGTATATGTCTCCATAAGGGTTTTTCCAGGAGTGCTGCAGGGGAACAAGCTGAGAAATTAGGGACAAAAAAAAAAATGGGGAGAAAAAGAAACTCCCCCAAACCCTCTGTCAGCAAAGATGAGGTGGAACGCAAGATATTGAGGGTAAAATACTCACAGGGTGGAGAGAAAGAGCTATGTGGACAATATTTATAAGCAGAAAGGAAATCATCAGCATCAAGCTGTTCCTGGGAAATATTTGTCAATGTTAACGTGGCATTCAGACAAAAAAATGACCAGCCCACCAAGAAGTGATGCTTCATGGTCAAAAACTCCTGGTCCAGGATGCAGGTGCTGGGATTTGGGGTCGGACACGTGTCAGGGAATTGCTCTCAGCCCGGAGTTAGAAATAGAGCCTACTTTTCTCTGCTAATCAAAGACAAATCCCCTTCCTACCGTGTTTTCTGCCAGTTGATCCATCACCACAATCAAAGGGTGTCCAGCTGATGAGAAAACCTCCCAGGTTTGATCCCTGGGTGTTGATCCCAGGGGTAACAACCTGTTCCACCCGAGTCACCCACTCCTCCTGTCACCCCTTTGTCCCCAAATGCCCTTTAATTAAGGGCCAGTTAAGACTTTCCCTGCTTGGAAAAGATCCCAAGCCTGGGTTTCTATCAGCAGCAGAAGGAACAGGCAGGGATTTTTGCAGTGAGGAGGAGTGAGTGGCTAAAAGTGCTGCTCCATTAATGGCCATTAAATAACCCTCCCCTTCAGCTCCGTGTCCTTTAGGATAAATAAAATATCAGGTTCTGCCCTGCAGACGGAGCTGGGAGGGGAAGAGCCACCCCCGGGGTCAGTCCCCACCTTCCCCTTCCCTGCTCAGCCGCTTCCCAGATCCTGCCTCATCCCAGAGGGGCTGTGCCTTCCTCTGCTTAGGATGTGCCAAACACATGGGGAATAAATAAGGCTTAAGGAGGGTCTTTGTGGGATTGGGGTGTATCTGCTTCTGGTCTTGCCTTTGGGGACATGTCCAGGCCACCTTCTCTCCTTGTGCACCTTCACGAGTTGTGTCATGGAAGCTGTGGCTGTCTCATCCCTGGGAGTGTCCAAGGCCAGGGTGGATGGGGTTTGCAGCAACCTGGGACAGTAGAAGGTGTCCCTGCCCTGGCAAAGGGTGGAACATGAGGAGCTTTAAGGTCGATTATGACCCAAACCATCCTGGGATTCCATCATTCCGGTATCCTATAGCTCCGTGGTCCAAGCCACTGCACAGCTGTTGTGGAGGTGGCCAGAGCCCTGGGGAAATTGGGGTTATCCCTCTCCACGACCAAGAAATTTTTGGACCCATGGAGGGCAGCCTTGTACTGGAACGGGACCAAGTCGTGGTGGTGACTTTGTGCTTCAGTGAGGGGCAAGGAGGGGCCACTGCCCCCATCAGGGAAGGGGGGGATGTCTCATTTTACCCTCCAAGGAGCTACCTGGAGGAAAAATCTGTGGCCATCTCAGTGCCCCCCTGTGGGACACACCTTTTCATCAGGGCCTGCAGACCCGGGGGCCAATTCCATCCTCATGTATCAGTCTCAAAAAGGTATTTAATGAGGGAAGGAATGGAGCAGATGCTCCAGTGGTTGCGTGGAGAGGGTGATTATGTGCTTTATTTTCTTCCTGATGTGTCTGTTTGGATGTAACCCCCCTTCTCTTGCCCAGGAATGCTTCTCCATCCTGCAAGGTCCAGGTTTGCAGGAAAGGAATGGCACTAGAGACTTCCCATCAGGAGATGCAAACCTCAGGGCAGCTGCTAGAGGGGCTCAAACCTCCTTAAACAACCACAAACCCCAAACTCTGGGGTCTCTGGGTGTCAACACCGCTGAGTGATGATGGGCTGGTTGCTCCCAGAGGCTGGTGGCATTTGTGGAGGTGGAAATACATCACATTCAGGAGCTCCACGGGCTCATGAGGCACCAGGCAGGAGCCTCTTGCCTTAAAGCAGCTGGAAAATTGAGTGAACTGGAGAGGGAGACACGTCTGCAGATGAACATCTTGGGCCCCTTCTCCCTGCCAAGCTGCTCGTGAAACAGATGGCTCCAGGTTAAATGTGAATTGCAAACCTAAAAAATAAAAATGGTGTTTGTGCCCTTCCCTGCACCTTTATGATATATAAAGATACAGAAAGTGGTTTTATTTCTTTCAGAGGAAACGTGTTTGGGGTTTTTGATTGTTTTATTGGGTCTGAGAGGTTTTTTTTTGTTATTTTTTTTTCCCCTTGCATTAGGGAACATGAGGCTGGTTTTTGCCTGCTGGGAGCTGGAGGAGCTCAGTTGCTTTTTTTGGGAGGGGTATTTCAGCTCTGGGAAGGGGCAAAGCCTAGGAAAAAACTAAAGATGTGATGCAATAAATTGCATGAAACTGGAAATAATATTAGCTCTTCCTTCAGAAGACCAAGAGAGAGGTGAGAGGACCCAGCAAGCTCAGACTGGGACTGGAGAGGGAAAAGCCTTTGGCATCTCCCAGAGAATTCCCAAAGTCACTTTGGGTCAGGCAGTGGGGTCATAAGGGCCTGCTCCCCCCTCAGGTGGGCATTTCAGGTGGCCTGTCAGAACAATTACCTCTCCCAGCCACGGAGCTTCTCCCTGGCTCCAATTTATTCTCCTGGAGCCGAATTAGCCGGGAAGTCATTTGTGAAGGGCTCGGTTCTAATTCAGGTTGGCTTGAAATAATCCAGCAGAGAGGTAAAACCATCCCTTCGGCCCCACTTTCCCCTCCTTCAGGGCAGATTTATTCCCAGGGACAGTTACGCTTGTCCCAATAACAGCTTTAAACACGGGTAGGACAATTAAATGGAGAAATAAGACTGTGGTTGTTCCATAATCTTTCATTAAGGTAACGATGGCCATTCAGACGGAGACAGAAGAGACCGTGTGTCTTTTAGGAAAATAAATCTCCCACTGCTTATTTTTTCCCCCATGCGGAGAGAAAAATATATTATTCATATGGAGCCAAGGAGCAGCTGAAGGACTTGCAGCTGAGGCAGTGGCTGCAGCAGCAGGAGTTGTGCCTGGCAGGTCTGGAGCCGGGAATGCTGAGAGAGAAAATCAGCAAAACCCACCGTGGCCTCACCCAAAGTGTGTGCGCAATTTCCTCTTGCAGGAGCGCTTCAGGTCGGTTTTGTCAATTAATTAAACTTCTGGTTCACCTTTTAAAGGAAAGGAAAAGGAGGGGGGGGAAAAAAAGCTTCTTTGGAGCTTTGGAAAATAGCGCAGCAAAATGTTTTGGCACTTCTGAAACAAAGCCTTTCACTTCAGAGGCACCAGGATGAAGCAGCTCAGCGTTTTTCAAAGGTTTTCTGCTCTTTAATTCTTTTTTAACCTGAAATTATTCATCTCATTAGCATAATCCTTAGTTCACACTGCTCTGGTCCTCCTCAAACATCATTTCCAGCAGATGCACAAACTGATCAAAAAAAAAAACCAACTTTCATAGTGTATTGACTTAAGGCCATAGTTTTGTCTGGATTTACACCTTATTCCTAATTCCCTTACCCAGATCCACACTTATTCCTAATTCTCTGATCAGTAGATACATCTATGGCCAGATGGTGAGTGATGCACTCCCAGGACAAAACCATCATGTGTTGCTCAGATGTCCAAGAGAACTTGGCCAAGGAGCAGCTTCCAGCCCTGGGAAGGACGAGATGAGGTGGGAATACACCTCCTTCGCCATCTATAAATAGAAATATGGGCCTGTGGGGCTTGGTTTATTGAGATGGATTCAGGGGAAGTTCTGCTGGCACTATTTAACACGAGGACAGTGCAAGGTTACTTCTGTCCTGGATATAAATATATCCATGGTCCATCTTGGATTGGGCAAATCCTCATCGCTGTATGTGATTTCCATTAATTGTGGATTCCCCAAATATCTTCATGGCCCCAATGAATGCCATGTGCACTCCCTCAAACATCTTCACATCCCTTTGCATCTGGATATTTTGTGGGGAGAGGAGCCTGGGTCAAAAAACTTGTGGGCCTCCATAAATCTTCATTTTTAGGTGGAAATGTGGTTTTGTGAGTGCACAGCCCCAAAACCAGGGGTTCAACAAGATGCTGCAGGCAGAGAGGGTGTGAGGGACATTTCTCTCCTCTTCAGTTGGTCAAAGCCACTTTGTTGTCAGTCTAATTCTCTGGATTTCATCAGAAATCACCTCCCTGTGTTAAAGAGCATAATGGGTGACCTTGTGCTTCTCATGGGGCTCACCTGGGTCTTTTGGGATCACCCTCCCCTGGGACCTGGCTCCTGAGGTGTTGGGGGAGAAGGGATGTGACAGTTTGGTGCCTTTTATGGAAGATGCTGAAGGCACCTCTGAAGCTGAAGGGCTGGATTCTCATTTCCACTCCAGGCTGCACATGCAGCTCCCAGAGCCCTTTTATGTTCCGAGCAGCTCAAGTGCAAATGAGAATCAGGCCCTCCAGTGCCATCTCTTCTCTTCCAAAGAGGAAAACACCTCCTTGACTGCAGGGAGTGAAGTGGGCCAGGGTGGGCTGGGGTTCACTCGAAGCCCCTCGACGTCGCGGTGGGTGACGGCTGCCCTTCACTGGAGAGAGAGGAAATGCTTGAGCTCCTTTTCGAGGCAAGGACAGTTTGCAAACCAAGGCGTGGAGAGAAGGTGCTCCCCCCACCATGCTGGGATTAGAGCAGAGGCGTTTTCCCAGTTTCCCTCGGAGCAGAGCAGCAGGCAATGGTGAAGGTCAAGGAGCTCCCCTGGACTTCGCTCCCAGAGCAATGACATGGCGAAGACATACCCGGGTTTCGCTGCAGTGATCTCCCTGAATTTCGTGCTCCATTGCTCTGAGAGAGGACACGGTGTTCGGAGAGTGGTGACATAAATTCAGGGGCATGGCTGGGTTCTCCTGCTATCAGAGATGAAAAGGTTCCCTGGAGGCACAGTGGAAAAAGAGATGGACCCACCCATAGAGGAAATAGCTGGGGTATTAATTAGTGCAAAAAAAAGGGGAGGAAGATGATTTGGCTGGGATACACAGAGGCATATTCATCTTCCAGGGAGTGGGCAATGAGGCTGGGCCAAGGTAATATCTGGGGCTGGAATGTGTTCAGATGAGGACGTGCCAATGCCTGGGAACGAGGACTTTGGGGATGGGGCTGTCAAGGTTGTCCAGGATCTTCAGAAACTCTCGGTAAGGTCACTCCAACCCTACTGATGATGGTGAGGAGGACACCTCCTTCCACCAAGGCTGCCTTTCCCCCTCCAGGGATGTCCCTGCCCCACCTCTCAGCTGTGTCACGACCCCTTGGTGCCTCTAGCCCCCTGACCTGGAGCTGGGGACACCGAGGCAGCCTGCACCCACCATCCCTGCTCCGACCTCTCCACGCTGTGGGAGCGGTGGGATGAGCTGCTCTTGCTGATTCATTGCCTCTCCTGGTGACATCAAACAACCCTCTCAGGAGCTTCCCTTCGCACTTAATCAGAGAAGAGCTTGTCTGTGGCATCTTAAGGACTTCTCAGGTGAGACAGATCCTTCCCAGAATAAAAAAGGCAGCTGAGGTACAGGTGGAGAAAGGACAAGACTCTTTTTGACACCACAGCCCTCGAGATCTGATTGCAGCCTGTTCTCGTGGTGGGTGCAGGGAGAGGCAATGCCTGTGCTTTGATACACATCTTATTTAGTGTCTCCTCCCCCTTCTCACTTCCCTGAAGCCTGAGCAGCCTCCACCTCCTGCAAGGTGAGCTGGGGTCCTCCCCCCTGCAGGGACCATGGAGGGATAAGTGACTTGGCACTTGCAATGGATCCAACTGTGATTTCCCAACAGAAATCACCCTATCAACCAACTTACATCATCACAGAAGAGATCCAACCTCCTTATCCTTCCTTTACACTGAGGAGAAGCTGCAGGAGGAATCTGAAATTCAGATTCCTCCCCTCTGAATCTCCTCTGTGGCTCTCACTTGTGTAACAGCACTTCCAGAGCCTGGTGCAAGCGACACCCCGTGTGCTGGATGCTGCCACATGCAGCCCTTCAGTTCTGCTCATTGCTACTGTTACGGGATAAATCATTCCTTAAGCTTCTCTCTTTCACTGCAAATTGTCCATGAAACACTTGCAATCTCTGCAGAGAGACACCGGGCTTGACAGCCTAAATCAGATCAGTAATCAAATCCCGATCCCATCGCTGCTACCTGGGATGAGTTATTAGTACCACGAGGTGTTGGGGGGAAAGAAAAAGGCAAGAATCTCCACAGGAGAAAAAAAAAAAAAGACGTAGGAAGGTTTTCTTCTACTAGAAAGATCTGGAGCTTTCCTACAGATGTTACTTAACTCTTTATTTCTGCATATTTGAGGTCTGGGTCTCACCTGGTGCCTGAAGCAACCAGATCTTGTGTGGAGGAGTTCCAGTGGTGGCCAACACAAAACAGATACAGAGCACAGGGAGCAGGGCCAGCAAGGGTGGAGCAGGATGACAGCTCCTTAGGTTGCTCCTAATCCTGGACAAAAACTATTTGGAGTCATAATTGTGGGGAAAAAAAACCCAAACAACGTTTTAATGGCTTGCAAAACTCGGCCTGTGCGAATTCCCGCGCCTCGCCGGTGTTGTGGTCGGGGCATCCACAAGGGAAAAATCTGTCTTCCACCCACATATTTTCGTTTAGTTTTGTTTTCCTCGAGGTTCAGGTCCTCTTGGCCCATAACTCATAATAAAAGCCTCAGTTTTTCCCTGCCTGTGTCCCCCCTGCCCGGCACGGCTGGATTGACGTGGATGAAGGGCCCCAGGGATCACCGCAGACTGGGCTGTAATTGGGATTCTCGTGAAGACAGACAAAGCTGTGGGCTCAAACCTGCACTTGCACCTTCTTCTAGGATTTTTTTTGGGCTCAAAATCTACCCGTTTGGAGACATCAGATGTTTTTGCAGAAGCTGAGGATGAGCAATGGTCCCTTCCAACCCAAACTGTTCTATGTTGCACCCTTGTAACCCCCGTTAGTTATTCAGTTGCACCAGAAAATGATTTTTTTCTTCGTTTTCAAGTGAAGATTCAAGGTTTTATTTTGTAAGATGGGCCTTTTCTGGTGTATTTGTCCCATTCCCCCGGTGCTTTGCTTGGCAGAGGAGCCAGAGCTGCCTGGGCTTGCAGCCTCCACCTTCTCCCTGCTCCAAAAAGCAGCCACAGCTCCAGAGAAAGCAAATGGGAGGAAGGAATTTATTTTACACCATCTTAATAAAGCGACAGGGAAGGAGCTGGATGCTCTGGCCCTCGATTTCACATTTGTTTCTCTACCTTACTGGGTGCCAAAGCATCAGCAAAAGCTTAGTAAAGCCCTTTCACAGCAAAAAAATGGTTCAGAAGTGGTGGAGGGAGATCAAGCACCCCACTTCTTCCCGCTGGAGAACTCGTGGATGGGTTTGATCCCTGCTCTGGAGGAGAGGAGAGATTTCCACCAGCTGGATCTGTGCTGCCTCCCACCGCCTTCCCCACTCCAGCCCTTCCCTGAGGATTCTGTCTAAATGGGATTTAAACTCCCCCATCCTTATCTCAGCCTGGTGACAGCTGACCGGAGCCTCAGGCTTATTCTTTCTCACTCTTGAAAAAAACATGTACACATATATATATATATCTCCTTTTTCCCAGCTGCTGCAGCATCCCCTTTATCCTCTCCTGTTTGCACTTTCCCATTCTTCCAGGGTTTTTTGGCCAGGGCCAGGCGTGTTTTAAACCCTGCAGTGGTGTTGAACCCGCAGAGCAGGAATAACCCTCCCAAGTATGGCCTGGATTTAGCCCAGGGCTTTGCAGGGAGAGGATTTAGCAGCCCCAGGGTCGGGGCACAGCCACTCTGAAGTTGTAGGAGAGTATTTACAGCAGACACATAGAAGAGATTACATCCAAGCAGTGGGATATAGGCTATGAAAGGAAAAACTCTTGACTTGCCCCATGCAATACTTACCCAGCTGGAAAAAAAATCCCACTCTTTTCTTCTCTCTGCTGGTAATTAAAGCCACCAGCTTCGTGTTCCAAAGCCCAGGCTCAGGAAGGCTCAGACTGCCCTCTGAGGGGTTGGGGTGACAGGGATTTTGGGATGCTCAGACCTCAGAGTGATGCTCCATGAGCTGATCCTTCCACCCTGGCAGCTCTGTTCCAGGGCTGTTCCCATTCCCATCACACCCACAAGCCGTGTCCTGCTGTGTCCCAGCACTGTGACCTCACAGTCCAGTGCTGGGTGTTGGGGCCTTCCACGGATTGTGGCTCCATCCCTCCATGGAAACCACTTCCCTCCTCTGCCCCACAGCACCCCAGCCCCTTCCCAGCTTATGTATGGATACAGATATGGATGCTGCGGATATGGTTATGGACATGGACATGGATATACACGCTAAGGATATAGACACACAGAGTTTATGGATATGGCTGATATGGATATGAACCTGGAAATGGATATACATGCAAAGGATATAGATACAGACAGATTTTAAGGATATGACTGATATGGATGTGGACATGGATATAAATGCTAAGAATATAGATAGACACAGATTTTAAGGATTTGGCTGACATGGATATGGACATGGATATAAATGCTAAGGACATAGATACAGACATAGATTTTATGGATATGATGATATGGATAGGATATATAGACAGATACAAGTATAGGTACAGCTATAGATACAGATCATGTGGATTGCATGGATATGGATATAGAGTTTATGGAAATGGTTATAAATTATATGGATAAGGACGTGAAGGACATGGGTGCAGCTACAGATGCAGACACAGATGGATATGGAAGCTGTGGCTGTTGATGATAGGAATATAGATATTGGTATTGATACAGTTGAAATGGTTATGGACATGGCCATGGAAGTGCATGCTAAGGATGTAGATACAGTCATAGATGTTATGGATGTGGATGATATTGATATGGATATTTTATTATTCATAATATATTATATATATTATTTTTATATATAATATACTACTATTTATTTATTAGTAGTATTAGTATAGACATAGGCACAACTATAGATACAGATTGTATGGATATAGATACAGACTTTATGGATATGGACACGAATTATATGGATACAGACGTGAATGACATGGAGGTAGCTACAGATGCAGATAGAAATGGTATGGATAAGGAAGATATGGATATAGATGGTAAGAATGTAGATATTGATACAGATTAAATGAATATGGATATTGATATAGATGTAATTGATATGAAATTGAATGTGGATATGGATATAGATGATATAAATGGATGATAGAGATAGACACAGGTATAGGTAAAGCTATAGATAGAGATGGTATAGATACAGATACAGATATACATATAGACTAGACCTGTGTATAGATGTGGGTATGGATATAGAGATGGACCCAGACATGATGTTGTGAGAAAAGGATGTTATTTTGGGCCACTCAGCCCCTGCCTGGGGCCATGTGGGGAGAAAAACCTCACCCCTGAGCCCGGAGGTGACAGAGGAGCCGCCCCACTCCTGCAAAAGCCCCTGCTGGGACAGAGGGCATTTGTTACATTAATTGGTGCTGGAGATAGCGCCCAACAAATGAAAGTTATTAAAGGAAGGGAGATGGATGGAGCTCAAGGCATCCGTTTGTTTTGCCAGGGCCAAATTCATTTCCAGAAAAAGCCCTTATCAATTCCCAGGGAATAGTTCGCCCTGTCAGTGCCGAGCGAGTGTTAATGTTCTTTACGGCTCCGTTAGAGCCGGTGCAGTGACACCAATCTAAATAAGGGAGGAAGGAAGGCTTAATCAGCCTGTCACTGACCAGTTATTAACATTTTAGAACAAGGGCATTAAAGGAGAAAATTCTGAGAGGTCAATTTGTACTTCAGGAGAGGAGCCAAAAAGATAAGGAGGAGAGAAGCGCCGGCCGCCAGCCAGCGGCCATGGAGCCGGCCATGAGACGGGCTGGATCCACTGCTGCAGAGGCATCCAAAGGGGACAGAGGGTCTGGGATGGGGATGGACCAGCACAGGACCCCGGACAAAGGGTCCCCGGCCGGAGTCAGGCTCCCCCGTGCCCTTGGCAGCCCTGCCCCCTCCCCGCCCTCACCCGCGGTCTCACACCCCAGAGGCGGCTGCGATTGCTCTGCGAGCCCTGTGGGATGAAAGCTGTGAGCTCAGATATGGTTTATCCCTTCCAACCCCTGATGATAATCCGGGATTAGTCCTCCCAGTGTGTGATTACGTTTTGCCCGCTCTCTTTGAAACGACACCGCTCTGGCCCTTTTCCCCGCAGCTTGTCCCACCAACCCTCAGGAAAACTGTTTGCCAGGCTCTGATTAAACCCTGCTTGCAGCAAAGTCCCACCAGGACGCCAAATGACTTGACGTTTGGTCTGCACTGAACTTCATCCCAGCTCCTGACCCGCTGCAGAGCTCGGCATCCTCCAAGCACCCACCCCCTCTCATGTCCCGCGGGCAGCACACAGGAGTCCGGCACAAAATTCCTATATCCATCTCCCAGAAGAAACGAGCAGCTGTGCTGCAATGGTGCCTTCTGGCCCTCACTTCCCCAGGCAGTGGGATCCACAGAGGACCACCACCCAGGCTCCATTCGGGAGCGCTGTGCTCTCTGGGAAGCAGCACTGCTCTTCCACCTATGGGTTATTCCCTCTCTGTGTTGCTGGGCCATTAAAGGAGCTGTGTGAGAACCGTCTGGCTGTTTGCAGGAGCAGCAGAGCAGCAGGAAAGACAGCAGCCATCCCTCAAATCATTTCTCCAGGGGGAATGAGAAGGGAGAGAAATAAAAAATTTTTTAAAAAAAGAGAATTAAATCTGCGGTGGAGGAGTCGGGGGGGCAACTTCTGTAGTGGTGTTTTTTTTAAAGAGGAGTCAATGAACTGGACTGGACTGGACTGGACTGGACTGGACTGGACTGGAATGGACTGGAATGGAATGGAATGGAATATGTTGGGTGGGTTGGGTTGAGTGGGGTTGGAAGAGACATCCTAAGATCATCGAGTCCATCCCTCTGAAATGAGCAGGGACATTTGTTTTGCTTTGTTTTCAAGCTCACTGCTCCCAGGGAACCTGACATCCAGGTGTCTGGACTCTGGAAGGCCTCAGCATGCCCTTTAGGATGCCACTGCCTCTGGTGGCTAATGTAGGTCCTACCAAAACTACCACAGGAAAGACTCTTGACTGGGGGTGAGATTTGAGATGCAGCATTTCTCATTTCCATCACAGAGCTGCCTTTAGCTCCCAGTTCTAGTGCACAGCCCAGTTCCTTGCCTGGTACAGACCCCCCTGGATGTGATTTGGGGGGTCCAAAGGGTGAAAAGCTGCACCAAGGGTTGGGTTATGGATGACAAAGAGCCACCATATTCCAGCCTTTGGGACAGAGGCTTGTCCTCCTCATTTAGCCCAGTTTTTCTCCTCCCAGATGGGGTACACCAGGCTAGGACCCTGTTCAAATCCTGCCATGAGGTTTTACTGTGTTTCATAGCATTTTGCCAGGATATCCCTCTTTTCCCCCTCTCCCCTTATCCCAGACGGCCCTCCTGTAATAACTGACTCAGCACCACTACTAAAGGGAAAAACCCTTCAATCTGGGGGGTGCAAAGCTGTTAATGATGATGGATTTCTCTGCTCTGAAGGCATCTGCAGCATCCAATCCTCCAATCCAGGGCTTGGCATAGCCCTAATATCCCTGGATGGGGCTTGGGGATCAAATAAGGAGGTTGAATCCATAACATCTCATTGGAGGGGGGGGGAAAAATAACAGCGAGCCTCCAGTGCTGGTCCTCAGTTCTCTGATGGCCCCTCTTGCAAGATTTGAATCGGTGAAAGATGGTTTTAATACCGGGTGAGCCACAGGGAGATTTGTTTGGTGACAGTTTGTGTTAAAGTCAACCAAGCCCAAACCACCCGAGAAATAAAGCGGCGCCGAAAGTTGGGCTCCCCACGAGGCACTGGGGAGGGCAGGGGGGGAGATGGATGGTTTTTATTATTGCCACTGTGTCGATTATTATTATTAGTAGCATTATTATCATTTATTGGGCAAATGGAAGGCAGAGCTAATCCTTTGTGCCGGTCCCGGGGCCCGGTTGGCGGGGCTGCCTCGGGCTGACAATAACGGCAGATTGGAAATCAGAGCCCTTTGTTTCCCGCTGCGAGCCAGGGATTCACCCTCTGCCACCTTCCCGGGAACGGGGAGACGTCCAGGAGGAAAACAGCCACAACACTGACCCCAAACCCAGCGGGGATGGTGTTCCCAGGACACCCCACCCCGACACTGAGGGGTGGAGGAGCTGGGCTTGCCTGGGATGAGCCAACCCAAACACTCACAGTGTTGGATTTGGCTTCCCTTTCCTCATTAGAGCTGATTACACTAATTGACATGTTTGTTTATGGTTGGATATATTTTGTTGTCCTTTTGCTTCCCCAACTCTTTTATTTTTTGGAGCTCAAGCAACGTGGTGGTTGCCAAAGGGTTGGAAGAGGAGGTGCTTTCCAGGGCCTCCTCCTGTGAAGCAGGACTGGGAGGAGCAGAGACTTTTACACCAAAGGCTTCATGCCCTTGGACCTTTTTGACACGTTACTGCTTTTGCAAAGTGCCCTGAGGCTGTTTTTAAAGGATTAGCTGCCTCCTAGTCACCCAGCCACGGCTTTCCATGAAAAAATTTCCTTACATTCCTTGGTTTCCCCGCAAGAAATTCCAGGTCTTGCTCTCACCTCACTATTAGTGTTTATTCACTATAAAGCAGAGATGTAGGGATGCTGGGAGCTGCAGGAATATGGAATATGCTCCCCAGATCCTTGTCCCACCCCATGGATGTGACTCCTCTGGGATGGAGCCCCTTTGCCAACGCCCAGCTGCTGAACAGCTCAGGTTTTCAGCCTCTGCAGCAGCGAGACGCCGGTGTTCACACACGTTAATCCCTAAAACCAAAATGAATGATCCCCTTGGATTACACAGGGACGTGGCAGTGAAGTTCATTTGGAAGCTCTCGCCCTGGAACTGCCCTGACCCTGCCCGGGCACGTCGGGAACGGCCACATCAGCTCCTCAATCTGCATTAAATCCCACTCAGCCTGGCTGGGTTTGGAACATCTCCCGTCCAAAGGTTGGGCACATCATCTGCTGTGGAGGCAGAGAGAGGGAGCAGCGGGAAGCAGGAACTGGAGCAGTGGGAGCAAGGGATACCAGTTGTGGACCATCCTGGGCTCTGCTCTGGGGGCTGGTTCCTGCTGCTGCCCGAGCCCAGGGACTGAAAGGTTCAAGCAAACCCCTGAGAATCCCCAAATGCAAGAAATTCAGTGTTTTCTAGCCAAAAAAAAAATCTCTCAGAAAAGAGGCTGTACAAGGAGTAAAAGAGTAGCAGGAGCATTGCACTGTCCGGAGGAAAATGTATTTTTTGAAGTGGAATCTCTAATCTGTTTATCTTATATAAGAAATTTTAGGGGAAATAGGGTTTATTTTGATCCCAAACCAAAAAGCTGAAACCATCCAGCAGAAAAGCAGACAGAGCACAGCCCTGACTCCCCCCTCCCTTTGCCTTCCTCCTCCTGCTCCTCCTCCTCCCCTGGGAGCATCCTACATCCAACCCCACATCCCCTCTCCACACATTTGGTACCTCAAAGGCCACCAGCCCCCCAAAACCACAGCCCACAGCAAACCAGACACCAACATGCTGCCCTCTTCCCTCATCCCCTCCACGGCCATCCCAAAGATCCAGCAGCTCATTCCAGCCCCATCCCTGGTCCGTGCTGGGTGTGGGATGACCCAGCCCAGGGAGGGATTAGTTGTGTTGGGAAAACTTATAGAATTAAGCCCCAGCATTTAATCGCTTTGCTCGTGGCTGAGTGTTATTAAATTCCCCTGAGGTCAGCAACTTTATAGTCCAGCTCTTTTCCCCCCCTCCCCCCTGTAAAGCACAGAGCAAAGCTTGGAGCTTTATTTAGGGAGGCTGAATCCAGCATTTCTTCCCGAGCCTCATCGGTACTCCGTCCCCATGCTCGGAAGGAAGGCCAAGACCGGGCAGCTTCATTTAGAAACCAGAGGAGGAAAACCAGAGCAAGAGCACAGACTAGAAGAATATTAATATTTAATCACAGCAGGGCAGAGGTTGCCGAGGCAATCGCTGTTAAATGTTATTGAAACAAAGCATTCATATTCCCACTGTCGGGAGCAGTGGGAGCTGCCTTTCTCCAGCCTGCACTCGGGATTCAGGCCATGAGAACTTCTCCCCATGGAGGGGGAGGGTCCCCCGATAAAAGGAGGGTTCCAAGCTGCTTTTGCAGGAGCCATTTCTGCATCAGAGCTTTGAGGACTCCCGGATTTCCAGTGAGGAACAACAAACGAGCTGAGGGAGAAGAGGCGGCCCCATGGAATTGGAGAGTCTCGGAATGGTTTGGGTTGGAAGGGACCTTTAGGTCACCGTGTTCCAGCCCCTGCCATGGGCAGGGTCACCTTCCACCAGATTGGGTTGCTCCAAACCCCATCCAAGGTGGCCTAGAACACTTCCAGGGACTCAGTGTATCTGGGGATGTACATTTATATCCCCGGGTGTCCCAGTGGGTTAGTCTATCCTGGAGATGTACAGAAGCAGAACGTTCCTCCCTCTCGCTCTTCTTGTCCATCTCTTGATGTCCATCTCTTCTTCTCACTCTCTACGACTCCCTGAGAAGAGGGTGGAGCCAGCTGAGGGTCAGGCCCTGCTCCCAGTGATAGCACAAGAGGAAACAGCCTCAAGTTGCACTAGGGGAGGTTCAGATTGGATTTTGGGGAAAATTTCTTCCTGGAAAGGATCAAAACAGGCTGCCCAGGGCAGTGGTGGAGTCCCCTCCCTGGAGGGATTTGAAAGCCTGTAGATGTGGCACTTGGGGACATGGTTAGTGGGGAGCTGGCAGTGCTGGGGGAATGGTTGGACTCAATGTTCTGAAAGGTCTTTTCCAACCTAAATGATTCCATGATTCTATTCTATGATTGATGAACCAAGACAGGCTTTCTCCATCCAGCTCTCCTGCCAAACACTTTCTCTCTTCACTCGCTCCTTATTCAATATAAGATCATCCTCTGCTGGTGTTTCAGCCCCTCCCGGATTTCTGGTGGCCACCTGCCCACTCTTCCTGAACCTTGGGCCTTAGAAAGCTCCGAAGAGACACTTTGGAAGGAGCTTCCAGGGTTGCCATCCCAACTCGAGGTTTGGCACCGTATCTCCAAACCCCTCTGCTCTAAATCCTGCAGGGGGTTAAGCCTGGGGCGGCAGCTCCTCACATCTGAGCTGACGTGTCATTAGCACCTCGCAGATCTCACTCTCCTCCAGGCAGGATTTCTGCCCCGAGAATTAATTCCAATCTTTTGCCCGCACACAAATCATTAGCCCTGCTCTCCAAACGAAGTGCTAACGCTTCCTGTCACCTCCTGCTCCTCACTGCCGGCAATTCCCTAGAGCTGCTGCAATCAAGCCCATGAAAAGCTAATCAATTAAGCCCCAATGTATCAAGAGCTCACGAGCCAGTGTGAAGAACCCAACACATCATTACCGAGCTTGTGAAATTCCTGCCTAAAGAGCAGATGTGTGCAAAGCAAACACAACACTGCGGCCCAAGGTCCTTTCCCTTCTCCACCACCTCCATCTCAGAGCTCTGTCAAGTCATCTCTCTTTTCTCGAGTGCTTCATCCACTTGTCCTCCTGTTGGCACCAGAGGAGACCAGGTGGAGGTTGGGTCTTCTGCAAGAGGCACGCTGAGGCGCTGGTTGATGATTTCATCCTCCCTGTGAGGGGTTATTTTTCCCTTTATAAAATCTCTTTGAGGAGGGTTTTCTTCCGCCTTTTCGACCGAATTGCCTGAAATCCTGCAAAACACACACCACACCAAGAAAACGTGACCTCCAAACAGCTCCAGGCCTCCAGCCTCGGCCAACCCTTCCCCTGAAGTTAAACCCAAGCATCTGCATCAAAATACAAGCTACAGAGCCTGCCTGCCCTCGGATTTTAGAAGAGAACACTTGTCTCCATGGAAACCCACACTTTCAAATTCTTTTCCCTTTTTTTTCCCTTTTTTTTTTCTCTTGCAGTTTAGAAACCAGAGCACCAAGGGATGGAGCAACCCAAGGGATGAGGTGAAAGTGTCCATGGTAGGTCCCAGCATTCCAGGAGGGATGCATCTCCTTTTTCTGGAGAAGAGCTGTTTCTCTTGGATATCCCTCCATGTTCTTTCCAAGCAGAAGGCCTCAGCTTGCTGAAGGAAGAGCTTTTTTCCATAAGATGTTGGATGTGGGCTCCCAGATAACAGGAATCATGGCTGGGCAGTCCCATTTCAGCCTGGTGCACGCCTGGAATCCAGCTCTGTGCCTCCACACTGACTCCACTCAGGCTTTTTCCTTGAATTCCCTCAAGGACAGGCCAGCTTTCCTCCTGAGGAGGGACATCATGACGCTGGGGAAGGTTTTTTCATGCCCCCAAACCTGCTCTTAAAGCAAATCTCCCACGGAATTGGACAGAGCTGAAAGCATCATGCCTATAACAATGAAGACAATGTTCTGCCTTCCCAAATGTTTTTTTGTTGTTGTTTCCAGAGCTAAATATGTTTCCAAAGGGCAAAATCCAAATTTTACATCCAAACCACGTCAGATGCTGGAGCAAGGAGCTGACAAATAAGCCGTGGCTGGTCTCACTCAGCACCCTCCAGAGTGCTTCCTCAAGGTCATCCATCTCATCCAGTCTCTCACATCTCCATCCAAGCTTTTGGCACTGGCTGCCTTTTGGGAAAAGGCTCCCAGATTTTCACTGGTGATGAAAAGTAGGGTTTAAATAGTAAATATGCTCATGGTGCTCCACCTCTTCGGGTGAAAATGTGAATTATGGCTTTTGTGCATCCTCTGGGTCTTTAACAAGGATGTCCCAGTGCCAGGCATCTTTGGGAGCTTTATCTGGTGCTCCCAGCCAGATATTTTTTTTCCCATAACACATCCAAGATGTTTTGTCCTCCCTCAGGAGCCTGTTTTTGAGGCATTATAATTAAAGTTATCCCCACATCTGAGGTGATTTCGCTGGTGCAGATTGTGACCTTTGCGATACCGTAGATGAAATTCCGCCAACATCTGCCCCAACATCTGGAACATCTGGAGCCCTCGAGCTGGCTCAGCTTCCTGATGCTTGTCCTCAGTTCTGAGCACACGACTTTAACAGACACACACACTCACGCACATGCACACACACATCTGGTCTCTAAAGCCCACGGTGCTTTGGAGGCCGAAAGCTGCTCCGTATTAATACCATCATCAATAGGCCTGGAATATTGCTGGGCTTCCTAATGACTCCTGACTAATGACATCCTAAAAGACAGGAGCGAAGCTTAAGGTCAACCACAGCAAAAAATTACCAGCGGCTTCTGCCTCTTAAGGGGACTAGATGGAAACCACAAAATGGGGCTGAGATCTTCGGCAGGCAGCCCCAGGCTCTGCTCCCCCTGCACAAAATGTTCTGCAGAGAGTCTCCTCCCTTCCCTGATTTAAGAAGTTTGCCGTGGCCCTTTTCCTGGCAAGTGATATGCACAGGTGAAAATGCAGGGTGATATTTAGAGGTAAGTGGTATTTATAAATACATATGCAGGGAAATGTTTACAGGCAAGATACTCACGGGTAATTATAGATCAATACTTCAAAGCAGAGTAAACAGAGAGGTAAAGGACCTTTGCTGGTGTGCTGCAAATAAATATTTAGATGTAACAGATGCACATAAGTACGTGGGGGCTGCACGGGAGAGCTAAAGATTGGGATTTAGATGGAGCCCTTTAGCTGGGAGCGAGGCTGGACCATTAGCAGCACATCCATAACTCAGCAACAGAAGAGCAGCCGAGCAGCGCCATCAGCCCTCGGTCCATCAAACCTGGCGTCAGGTTTCCAAAAGCAGCTCGAGCAGAGACACAAGTATAGAACTGAAGGTCAAAGAAGGCTCTTTTCCCTGTGTAAGGAGCCCTGCTGCCTCCCCATCCCACCGCCCCAGCACGAAACCCGAGGTGGGAGCCGTGTTCCGCCTTCAGGGCTCCCTCCGCCTCGCCGAGTCCGAAATCTCCCCCGGCAATCGTGTTTGACAAAGTTCAGCCAAGCAACGAGAAGCCTGGAAGGCCCTGAGATCCTCGCAGAAATCCCCATCCAATTTATCAAGCCCAGAATTCAGCCGGGTGGGAGCTCACGGGGCTGGAGCTCTGATCAAGGCAGGAGATTGTGGCGGAGCCACTTCGGCAAGTCACAGCTCTGCCTGCGAGGGGGGAACAAGGTGGTGAAGGGGAGTTTTTTGCAGAGCTGGAGATAAGAGCCTGTTGTTGGTAAATAAAAATCTCGTGTCTGATCAGCGGCTGCTCCCACCAGGCTCCCGGCAGCACCATTCCCAGGCTTTTCCCTGAGAATACTAAGGAAAGGCAAGAACAAAGCTACGACTTTATTTGAGAGCAAAACAAAAGCAAACAAACGCATACCCAGAAGACTGAGCGTTGAAAGAGAGCGATAGACTGCTCAGCCACCGTCTGGAGTGGCCCTTGGACACCTCGTGACTGCTAAAAAGTTTCCCGAGGAGCAAAGGCTCTTTGTTGGTTGGTTTGTTTGTTTGTTTGCAGCGAGAAAACAAAGTGGAAGGATTGCTGATGCCTTTGGTGGTAAATGAAGACAAATATCCCTCCATCGTGAAGGTTGCTGGAATGGGAGAAACAGCCACATCATTCTGGGAGGTGTCTGAGCGACGCTTTTGGGGTCCTCGGGGTTGTTTTTCAAAGATGAGCTCTTGCATCCCAAAACCGGGGGGGCTCTGCACACTGCAGCTCTCAGCAGCTTGGGTGCTGGCACGTGTCCCCTCGAGAGACATCCCTTCTTGTTCCAAAGATGTCAAGAGCCTCGGAGAACCCTCCTCCCCTGATGGCTTCACAGCCTTAATATTTTGGAAAAAACTGCAGTTTCTCACTTAACTTTGCTCTGTCGCTGCCTTGAAAGTATTTGTTCCAATTCTGCCTTTCTCTGAGGGCTTAGAGAGCCCTTTAGTATCTGGTATTTTCTCCCTGTGAAGCTACTTAGACATGGTAATCAAGTCACCTCTCTGTCTCCTTTTTAATAAATTAAGCAGATGGAGCACTTTCAAGCTTTTTTTT
>VZRE01008275.1:91810-154579 GCA_013396775.1 Cephalopterus ornatus
TTTTTTTTTTTTGCCAGCCCTTGAATTATTTTTGGTGGCTCTTTCTCAGCCTTTCCATCACTGGGGGTTTACTGGCACAGCTCAGCGAGGGCACAGCCACCACCTCTCCCCATGCCCACCCCACTGCTGCCTTCACCCCAGGTATGCAGCTTGGAAGGTTGGGATCAGCCTCAGTGTGGTTTTATAGTTTCAAAACCTCTTACCAGTCAGACACTTCAGACAATCCAGCTCATTAAATGGAAAGAAAGACTTTAAATTTACTGCCTCCATCAATGTATAAAGCCCTCGGCTTCCCAACCAGCACTATAACGTAATAGCCTTTTGCTTTATTTTAAAAGCAGGAGATAATAATTAAAGATTGGATTATGAGCAAGCCCAGCATCACAAAAAAGACACAACTTTATCGTATTACACAGCATCAAAATTAATTAGAAGCGCGTTAATCTCTAATCTAGGAAAATATTGTGGGATCTCTGGCCTCAATACAACATCCCCCATCCTCTGCCTACCCCTTTGAAAGTCTCCCTGCATCAGTCCTGCAAAGAAACCCTTGCAAAAGCTGGTGTAATCAATGTTGCTTTGATTAGGCCGAGCTTGCAGACGCTCTGGCAGACGGCTCCCGGTGCCTGCTGGGGCTGCCTTTGTGTGCGCACCCAGAGAGATGGTTTAACAGCGGGAGAGAGCCAGGGCCCACTCCCTGTTCCTGGCAAATCAGCTCTGAAAGAGCTCAGCAGCACAGGGAAGGTGCCTGAACCCCCACTGCTCAACCTGTTGGGGCCGGGGATGCACAGAGCCAAGCAGGGCAGTGGCTGAGGTTTGCTCATGGCTCGCTCCTTTTTCATAGAATCAGAGAATCAGCCGGGTTGGAAAGGATCTCCGAGATCATCAAGTCCAACCCCTGATCCAACCCTGCCGTGGTTCCCAGCCCATGGCACTGATGCCACATCCAGTGTCACCTTAAACACCTCCAGGGACGGAGAATCCACCCCCTCCCTGAGCAGCCCATTCCAATGCCTGATTACCTCTCTGTAAAGAATTTCTTCCTAATATCCAACCTAAACCACCCCTGGCACAGCTTGAGACCCTCTTGTCTTACTGCTGGTTCCTGGGAGAAGAGACCAACCCCCACCTGGCTCCCCCGTCCTGTCAGGGAGTTGGAGAGAGTGATGAGGTCTGCCCTGAGCCTCCTCTTCTCCAGGNTGATGAGGTCTCCCCTGAGCCTCTCTTCTCCAGGCCCAACACCCCCAGCTCCCTCAGCCTCTCCTCACAGCACTTGTGCTCCAGTCCCTTCCCCAGCCTCGTTGCTCTTCTCTGGCCCTGCTCCAGCCCCTCCGTGTCCTTCCTGAGCTGAGGGGCCCAACCCAGCGGGGCTGAAGGGGCTTTGGTGAAGCTCTGGTGGTGCTGCCACTTCACCCCGTGCTGGCCAGGATTTGGGGGCTCTGCTGAAGCTTCAGTCCTTGAGTTTGTTTGATTTTCCAGACCCATCTCTTGGTTATCACCATTCCCCATGAGGTGCTGCTAGGAGGCATCTGGCCTTGGGTTGTCCACTGAGCACAGCCCAGAGAGGCTGTGGCTGCCCCCGGATCCCTGGAAGTGTCCAAGGCCAGGTTGGACGGGGCTTGGAGCACTCTGGGCTAGTGGAAGGTGTCCCTGCCCATGGCAGGGGGTGGGATGAGATGAGCTTTAAGGTCCTTTCCAACGCAAACCATCTGGGATTCTATGCTTCTGACCCACGAGTGAGAGCTGTGTCCCCTCAAATCCCAGGTGTGGGGCCGTGTTCCTCCTCTCCAGGTGTGCTGGGGGTGGATACCCTGACTTGATGACATCACTGATTATTATGCTCCATGATCCTTGTAGGTCCCTTCCACCTCAGCGTGTTCTCTGATTCCCTGACTGAGAGGGGCCTGAGGAGCACAGAGCTCTGTGGCTTTAACTTCCCCAGGCCGTTACCAGAGCTGCAGAGACATCAGAGACGAGGCTCGAGGCGTCACACAGAGCAGCAAATCAAGGACAGCAGCAACACCATAATTTCAGGAACACTTATTTTTAAAGAAACCCTTGATTTGAGCAGCCTGAAAAACTCATGTTGGGCACAGGAGGGCTGGGGTTTGGGGGATTTCAATTGTAAAGGAAGACCCACCTACAAGAGATTTGGAGAGGGAATTGTGACAAGGGCCTGGAGGGACAAGACAAGAGGCAATGGCTTCCCACTGCCAGAGGGCAGGGTTAGAAGGGATATTAGGAAGAAATTCCAATGGCTGGAGCCCTTCTTCTCTGGAGCCAGGGTGGGAGAGCTGGGGATGTTCACCTGGAGAGGGGAAGGATCGTGGGAGGCCTGAAAGCCCCTTCCAGTGCCCAAAGGGACTCCAAGAGAGCTGGAGAGGGGCTTTGGATAAGGGATGGAGGGACAGGACACAGGGAATGGCTTCCCACTGCCAGAGGGCAGGGATAGATGGGATATTGGGAAGGAATTCTTGGCTGTGAGGATGGTGAGGCCCTGGCACAGGTTGCCCAGAGAAGCTGTGGCTGCCCCTGGATCCCTGGAAGTGTCCAAGGCCAGGTTGGATGGGGCTTGGAGCAACCTGGGCTAGTGGAAGGTGTCCCTGCTCATAGCAGGTGATCTTTGAGGTCCCTTCCCACCCAAACCAGTCTGGGATTGAATGATCCTCTGAAGACCCGGGACCTTGGTTGCTCTGAACAAAGCTGTCCAGCAGTGACCCGAACTCCCCACACCTCCAGACAACAGCCCCTCTTCCCATTCCAGGCCTCAACCTCCACTTACAAAGCTGAATTCCCGTTGGGATCATGACCTACAAGGTCCTGTACAGCCATCAGAATTTGGGACCCACCCACCAGTACTTATATTTCTCTCAACCACCTGGAGGAAACAAGGAAACGGTGGTTGCTCAACACCTTTTTTTTTTTTCAAGAAAGACAAAAAGCATTGGGGCAACAGGACTTTCTGGCCTGATCTAAATATTTACATTCTTCAAGTGAAAAAGGGGCTGGAGAGAAACCAGCCAAGGAGAGTGGGATCTGTGGGAGATGAGCTGGGAGTCGTTATTCAGCAAAGAGAAGTGCAAGGTAATGCGATGTGGGGAGACCACTTAAACTGTTCCTGCACTCCAGTGGTTTCTGAATTAATTGTTGCCTGGCAGGAAAACACCCCGGCATCCTGCTGAATAACCTGATGGAAAGATCTGCTGTTAGCCAAGCAGCAATTAGGAGGGGAAACAAGTCATTAAGCTGCATTAAGCCAGGCATGGAAAGTTTTAATGCAAGGATAATGCCCAGCTGGGTAAATTTGCGAGGGATTGACTCTTTCCCTGTTCATCTTTGGAACAACCTGTCCCAAGATACCCCGAGGGCCGTGGTCCCCATTGTGCTGAGGTGGGGTTGCCTGTTGTTTGATGCAGAAAGCTTCAATGCCTGCCAAAAAAGTGGGAATAAATCTGAGGTCCTGCAGGCTCGTGGCTGCCACCGAGACAGATGAGGCTGCTTGGAGTGGGCACATCAGCTCCTGGAACTTTATGGAGTCAGCGAGGCTCCCTCCACCCCCCTGAGCTGAGGGACAGGCAGGGGAGATTGAAAAGGCTTAAATTTGTGTCTGCAATTTGGGTATCACATTTCTTAAGCCACAGGGATCAATTTGTTCTATCTCAGGGAGATCAGAGCCAATGTCCAACATAAATACAGATGAGAACCTGCTCAGGCTCTGCTCCCCCTCCCTGCTCTAAAACACCCTGGCAGCCTCCTCTTAGCCTAATTGCTGCTCCACTCTGAGTTGATACAGAGCATAAATATCTATTTATGATCTGCAGGACACCCTCCCTGCCATCTGATAAACGCCCAGGTGTGTAGATCACCCTTTGGATGGCACCTGCTGGCACCTGACCTTTGCCAAAGAATGAACTGCAGCCATTTCTCCTCCTCGTTGGAGAGGGAATGTGCTGTTCCCTCGGGAGCACCTGAGCACGGGGCAGGGTCTGCCCGTGGTTTACATCCTTCAAGGTGCCAGAGAGTGGGTGGGAGCCAGTGAGGGGGTTTAGAGCTGAGGAGCTGGAAAAGAACATTGAAGGGTGGGAAAAAGTCATGGAGAAGGATGTCCAACCCTTCTGTGCAGTCTTGGACAGTTCCCTCAAAGGGGACTGCAGGACTCAAGGTGAGAAAACGCCTCTTGATGCCCTCCAGCACCCCCAGGGAAGGTATCAACCCCATCTCATTCCATCCCATCCCATACTGCCCCATCCTGTCTAGTCTTGTCTCGTCTTATCTCAGCCCAGCCCAGCCCAGCCCACACCTCTCATCTCATCTTACCCGTGCCGTGCCATGCTGTGCCATCCCATCATGTCCCATCCTGTCTCGTCTCGTCCCGTCCCATACTATCTCACACAAAACCATCCTATCCATCTCATCCCATTTCATCTCATTTCATTCCACTCCATTTCATCCCATCCCACCCTATCCTACCCCATCCTATTCCCATCCCTCCCATTCCATCCCATCCTGTCTCGTCTCATCTCATCCCATCCCACTCCATCCCATCCCATCCTCGCTGTCCTGATTTCTAGACCCCTAACAACCCCATTATCCTGTTGAAGGAGACTCTGATTCCCAGGAGGTGGAGGGCAGCAGCCCCTCCTCCATGCCCCACATTTCTTGGAGCAAAGCAGGCGAGGGCAGAAGAGGGGCTCAGGGAGTGTTTGGGGGAGTGGAGGGGCCAGAGCTGCAGCTCAGGGTGTCCCTGGCACAACTGGCCCCGTTCTCAGCAGGATCCTCCTCCCCTTCCCGATGGGTCTGGCACAGATCAATAATCAGTGGCAGGGAGGTAGGAGGTGGGTTTGTACAATCAGGAGGAAAAGCTGAGGGCGACCTGAGAATTGACCACGATGCTCATGGAGAAACTGCGGCTTTCCAGCCCCCAGCTGCTGCAATTCCCAGCCCTCCCTGGCTGGAAATGCAGGAATCACAGAACCACAGGATATGCTGAGCTAGAAGGGACCCACAAGGACCATCCAGTCCAACCCTCAGCCCTGCACAGGCCCAGCCCCAAGAGTCCCACCCTGTGCCCCAGAGGAGCATCCAAACCCTCCTGGAGCTCTGGCAGCCTTGGGGCTGTGCCCACTGCCCTGGGGAGCCTGGTCAGTGCCCAGCCACCCTCTGGGGGAAGAACCTTGTCCTGAGATCCAACCTGAGCCTGCCCTGACACAGCTCCAGGCCATTCCCTGGGTGCTGTCCCTGGTCCCCCCAGAGCAGAGCTCAGTCCTGCCCCTCCTCTGCCCCTCCTGAGGAAAATGTAACTGCAGTGAGGTCTCCCCTCAGTCTCCTCTTCTCCAGGCTGGCGCACTCCAGTTTGGAATTTTGGTCTGTTTAATGGGCCTCTCCCTCTAACTGCTCTTCAGTCTCCCTGAATACAGCACCAGCTCAGCCTCAGTCCATTCTGCTGGTTTGGGATGGGCTGGATCAGGTTCAGGAGGAGCCAGGAGCTGCAGCAGCTGGATCTAGTTTGGATGGACACACATTTGAGCTGCATTAACTCCCCCAGGACCCAAAGCAACACCTCTCCCTGTGTATTTGTCACGAAATCAATACATCACTCAAATGGCCAAGCTCAAAAACCAACCAGCAGCTGTTTGATGGAATCCACCTAATTTAAGGTCATTTTAAGCTCACAGGTGTCCACCCAGCCAGGGGAGAGTCACTGACTCCCTCCTACTGAGTCCCTGCTCCATCTCTGCTGTATTTTCCTCCCAGATCTAACTTCACCAGCTCCAGCCAGCTTGGATTTAACCTCTGTTGGATTTAATAATATCTTTCGTCCTGCGGATTTCAAGACTAATTATTAGCATCAAAGATTCCCCCCCCCCCAAAAAAAAACTCAGCTGAATGAGAGGGATTTGATTTGCCACTCTTTGTGAGAGTTATTCAATGACATTTTTTATAGCACTTCCTTAAATGACAAGCAAATCCCAGGAGGAAAGGGGGAAAGTGTTTAAAACACAAATAAATAAGTTTTCTGTCAGAAATTATGGCTTCAAAAGGGGGGAAAGAGCCTCCGGATCCATCTGCTGAGTGGCCACCTGCCTTGCCACCAGCCTGCACAATAAGGGATCTCTGAGGAAAGCTGAGCTTAATTAGAGCCCTAAATATTGTTTCCCCCTTGCACAGAGGTTTTCTCCACCAGTTCCTCCTTGCTTCCTCCTTGAGTCCAGCAGGAAGGGATGTAAAGCTCGTCTCTGTCTTGGATACATGCCAAGGGTGCTGCAGAGTTTTGGGAATATTGAGGGATAAAGTTGCCCAGCAACTTTCTCACCACCCTCTCAAGGTCCATTTTGGGTTTTACCACCACCAAACCGCACCTTTTGGAGTAAGGATTGAGCCCTCGTGCCAACACTGGAGAGTAGGGAGGGCAGGGGAGGGGGTACCCAACATTTAGGGGATGCAGGAGGGTGAGGATGAACAGGGATTTACCGTGGGGATCCCAAGGAAGAAAACCTCTTGTTGGCCTCTGGTCCCTTCTTATGCCGTAGACAAGAGGTTTGGAGGGGCATCTTCACAAGGGCATGGAGTGATGGGATGAGGGGGAATGGCCTTAAGCTGAAGGAGGGCAGGGTTAGATGGGATATTGGGAAGAAATTCTTCCCTGTGAGGGTGGGCAGGCCCTGGCACAGGTTGCCTGGAGAGGTTTTGCACTTCCCATCCATCCCTGGAAGTCTCCAAAGCTGGGTTGGAGCAACCTGGTCTAGTGAAAGGTGTCCCTGCCCGTGGTGGAATGAGATTAAGGAGCCTTAAGGTCCCTTCCAACCCAAACCATTCTGGAATTCTAATAAGAAAAGCAAGGAATGAAAAACATTTGCGGTTTGGGAGCGATGGGTTTGTCTTTATCGACTGCGCTCGTTAACGATCCTGAGAGGAGAAATCCTGACATGAGTGATTGGAAACGCAGGTGATGGAAGACCGAGAGGAAAAGGGTGTTTTTTTTTTTCTCCTCTCCCCTGCTGAAGACAGCAGGAATTGGGGAAGGATTGACTTAGCACTATCCATCAGGAAAAGACTTCCCATCAGAAAGTGAGCAAGAAAAATAACACTGGGGAAAAGCAAGAAAACCTGCAAGGAGAGCAGCAAATCCTCAGAGGTCACTGGGGCTTTTTGGGACGGACTCAGCGGGGTGGGAGAACCCGGGCAAGGCAGCGGGGGAAGGCAACGAGAGCTTGTTATAAAAGGACATGAAACAGGTGAGGGGGGGTGGGAGCAAAGAGGAAGCCCAGAGCATTTCAGGAAGGGAGATGTTTCTCCTGCAGGATGAAAGGCAAGGATGTCAGAGAGGAGCCAAGGGGGAGGCTGGGCTGGGAATCGGGGGATCCATCTCACTCGGAGGCTCTTTGAAGATTTTTCTGGCCTCTAAGAGCTTGGGAAATGTTGCTGTCGGCTCAGTGGGTCTGCCTGGGCCCCGGGAATAAGGGTCTTGGGAGATTGCAATGGAAATATCTTCATTTTAGCTCAAGGCTGGGCTCCGACCACCTGCTTTTGAACAATCCCGCCTCAGGTGTCCCACAAAGGATGGAGCTGGAAGGGTCTGGGGAGGGAAAATCTGTGGCATGGCAGAAACTGCTGCAAAGAGGGGATGGAAAGGCAGATTTTTCCCAGGATCCCGGAGGAGACCTTGAATTTGTTGCCAGCCAGGAAAGCATAGAAGAGTTGGTGGAGTGAGGCTGAGTTTGAAGGCGAGGATGTGTCCTGCAAGGACAAGTGAGATTTGTTACCAGCCCTTGCCATCACTCCCCTGGTTTGTTCTGTCTTTCCTCTGGATTAATCCCAGAATTAATTCCTGGGATTAATTGGCTTTGCTCCCCACCCAGCTGCAGCCCAGCGAAGGCACTCAGAGGCTCCCCTGGAAGGACAGGGCTCAACCACATCCAGCCCCAACATTTCACCTGACTCAGGGCCCACCACAGTTCTCACAAAACATTTGCATTATGCAAATTTAGCATATGCAGATCAGCCTTCCCGAAAACAATATGCAATCAGGCAATTAACAACTGCCTTGTCTTGAGCTCACAGGTAGCTCAATTCGTGAGACTCTTCATTCTGGGTTGGCTCTGCAACCTTAATAGTGTCATTTTTAATTCCCTGGTAGCCTTTTTAAGATGAATTTTCCTTCATTTTCCTGCCCTGAGCCCTCTCTGCCACCAACCAGTTGCCTCTCCAGTGGAAAGGAGGATGACAGAGGGATGCTTTTCTCATAGCAGAGAGTGCAGCCATAAATTCCACTTATATCCAGTAAAATACAGGCGTCCAATTAAACCCATAATCCTACAAACCTGCCAGCAATCAGGCACACTTTTAAAAATCAGGCCCGACAGATACTTTAAATCAATATATCCAGGTAACAACTTGCAGCCTGTGGGATCATCCAGCACTGCATCTTTCAGCTCCATCACTGAAAGGATAAATATTCCAGGCTGTGGGTTGGCTTTATGGCTTTTCCCCCTTTTAGCTTCACCAGAGGAGATCCCTGAGTGATGCTCCAGGACTGAGTGGATCAGGAGGAGCTGGGGTCAGTGCATCCCGTGTTATAACACATCACCCTTCCTTGGCTCCTTTCCCTGGGAGACGTCTGGGGGAAGGATGGTTTGGGATAGATTATTATCCAGATTTTTTTTTTTTTTTTACCCCAGAGAGGATTTAATTTACGAGCCGCTTTCCAATAAGAGCTGAGGGCTCTGCCAAATTCAGGGATCTTTCCTACCACAAGGTACAAAGTGGTTGGCAAAGGCAAGGGACATGGCAGGAGATTGATGCTGAGGAGCATCATTGCCACTCATCATCCCAGCGGCAGCGCCGGGAGCAGCGGAGTCACCGGATCTGGGCCATCCATCAGGTCACCGCAGAGAAATCGCTGAGTTTCTTCCCTTTTTGGGAGATTTCACCCCCAAAAAAGTCCAGCTTGCTGCTGGCAGCTCTGCAGACCCGAGGCTGCTTGTGAGGAACGTGGGGAAATCGTGGGCTTGTGGAGTCATGGAAACATGGAACCATACAGTCATAGAAACATGGAACGGAAATGAAGAAGGAAAAGGTTTTAGCGTAAAATCCAGGAATTTGGGCTGCCCCCACCAAGTTAATGTGGTTCACCCAACACAGAGGTTGAGTAAGACAGCACCAGAGTTCATCTCCCACCCATCCACAGGTCCCAGGTTTTAGGGAAGGAAATTCAGTGTGGGTGGGACAATGCACCGAGTGCCTCTTTGGCTCTGTCTTTACATGATGCACCTTGAACGTGCTCAAAATACCCTGGAAATGATGTTTTCACCTCCATTTCTGAGTCCCCTTGGCCAGGCTGGAAGTCAGCATAATTCCCGTGTTCTGCCTGCCTACAAATAAGGTAAATTATCTGTAGTTTGGTGTTAAAAACGAGGGGGTTTGCCAGGTGGGAATCAGGGAGGGTAGGAAATTGAGAGTCAGGCGGACTTTCACACCTCCCATGCTCCTGGGAGCTCCACCTGAGCCAGCTCAAAGCCACCAACAAGCATTTCAGTAACAGCAGCATCTTTGCTGGGAGCTGAAACCCCACAAGCACAGCAGCAGGAAAGTGTTTGGAGCATATTTAAGAGTGTTTAAACAGTTTTATAGGGGCTATTTTCTTTCTATCCCCTCACTTGTAAAACCAGGCACTTCCACCCTCGGACTCCAAACGCAATAAACGCACGATGGTCATAAAAAATCTTTTTAGGCTGCCCTGGAATAGCTTTTCCAGAGCTCAGAAGGTGGATGTTCAGGCTCTCAGCTGCCAGGAACACGCTGCTGAACCATACAAGGAGCCAGAACGTGGCCCAGCCCAATGATGGCACAGTTCCCCCTTTTTTTTTTTTTTTTAAAGTCCTTTCCAGCAATAAGCTGTAAACTTGAAATTAATGATCACTTCATGGAGCGCAAATGTACCGATTGACCTGGGACTGAACCTCAGCCAGTCAAGGGGAAGCATTTGCTGCTCTTCAAATGTTCATTTTCAGGAGGCGCGGAACGAAGCCTCGATCTTGGGAATACAAAATGTTTCTGATGCCATCGGGTTGTTCCAGCTCCTGTTCCCAAAACCTCCTTGTGTGGAGAGTGTCCAACAGGTTTTCACTCATTTCATTGAATCACAGAGTATCCTGAGTGTGAAAGGACCCACAAGGATGATCCAGTCCAACCCCTGGCCCTGCACAGACACCCCAAAAATGCCCCCCGTCCCTCGGAGCCTTGTCCAAATCCTTTTTGAGCTCTGTTGGACTTGTTGCTGTAACCACTGCGCTGGGGAGCCTGTTCCGGACAAAAAGGCATCCAAATGAATCCCAGATGCACATATCCCATGTGGCTACAGCTCCAGAATTTTGTTAAGTTGATGTAATAACGACCGAAGTGACACCCAAGTCGAGGATCTCAGGATCTGCATCCCAAGGTCCACGATCTCAGCATCTCTCTGGCTATAGAAAACCCCATTTTCTCTTTTTACAGGTTATTTGCCTCTGGTCAAAGCATCATCCCAGTGCAGAATACGTGGGAAATCATCCTCCTATTTATCCCAGCTCCCAGGTGAGAGAATCCCGCTTTCCATACACCTCAATAAAACATCGTATTCACAACAGGCACCGTGATGAGGATCCACCTCATCTGCTGTGTTTAATCAGCTGCAGACCTGGAGTTAAGGGGGGAAAAAAACCATAAATCTGTCATTTAAGGAGCCCTGTTTCTTCTCCTGGCTAATAGGATTAGACAAAAATGTTTCAAATTAAAACCCTGAAGCTCGTTGGTGATTTTCAGATGAGGCTGAGCCTTTCTGGTGCAGCTGTTTTTTTTGATCTCTCTGCTGAATGTTGACTCCAAGTCAGAGTCCCGAACCTCTCTGGGGGTCAGAGGCAGCTCTGAGCCACACTGCTTGGAAAAAGTGGGGTCTTGGGGTCGGAGAAATCACTGATTTTCAATCTCAGCAGCCAGGGAAAGGACCTGAGGGGGGCTGGAGAGGCAGTTTTAGCACAGCAGGTTTTGGTGACAACACTGAGCTGCTCCCCCCAGTCCCGGGGGATGCACCTGGCAGAAAGAAAGGATGCTGAAAAATGGCCTTGAGTGCACAGAAAGGCCTGGAACTAACCTGAGGGCCAGGAAAAATGCCTTACAGTGGGAGACTTAAAGAGCTTCGCCTCTTTATCTTATCAAGAAGAAGAATGAGAGTGATTTGATTACAGCACACAAGCACCTTCTCGGGGAGAAAACACCGGGCCCAGCAGAACCTCCCTAATCCATCAGCCAAAGGCAGGACAAGAAGGAAAAGCTGGAAGCAGGAGCCAAATCCGTTCAAAATCAAAATTTGGCATTGGATTTTAATTTTTGTTTAATATTTTTTTCCCCACCAGCACGAATTACTAAAAAGAAATCACAGTGAAAGGGCCACAGCAATCAGTCCTGGCTCCGCAGGGATCAGCACAGGCAGAACGTTGGGGTTTTTCACACTGGATTTGGGGACTCACATCCTCTGCAGGGCTGAGGAAGCTGAAGAGATTTCCAAGCCCTTCCCAGCTCCTCCACCCTCAGATCTCTCTGCTAGACAGCAAAGTTTGCCATTTCCCAGCAAAATTAGGCACTGGATTGTTATTTTGTTTGAATTTTTTCCCCATCAGCACCAAGGATTAAGCACTAAAACAAACCCGCAGTGAAAGGGCCCATCCTGCCCAGTGTCACAGAGGCTGATCCTGGGGATCAGTACAGGCAGAATGTTGGGGTTTTTCACACTGGATTTGGGGACTCACATCCTCTGCAGGGCTGAGGAGGCTGCAGATATTTCCAAGCCCTTCCCAGCTCCTCCACCCTCAGATCTCTCTGCTAGACGATGAAGTTTGCCTCTTCCCAGCAAAATGAGGCACTGGATTGTTATTTTTTTGATTTTTTTTCCCCATCAGCACCAAGGATTAAGCACTAAAACAAACCCACAGTGAAAGGGCCCATCCTGCCCAGTGTCGCAGAGCTCTGTGTCCGTTCTGGGTGGGACACGGGCAGAACGTTGGGGTTTATCGCACTGGATTTGGGGCCTCGAATTCTCTGCAAGGCAGAGGAAGCTGCAGATATTTGCAAGCCCTTCCCAGCTCCTCCGCCCTCGGATCTCTCTGCTAGACAGCAAAGTTTGCCGCTTCCCAGCCCCTCGCTCTCATCGCAGCCGCAGATGCATCTGATCCACGCTGCAAGATAATGATAGAAAATTACAGTGTAATAAGATAATGGGATTTATTTATAGAATTTGCTTTCCAATCACGCCCACATGATCTATGTATCCCCACACACGCACACACGGCACTTTCTATGTGTGTATTAGCATAAGTGGCTGGCTTTGTGGAAGCAAAATGCCACCTGGGGGATGTCGAGCTGCTCCCAAGTGGTTCAATCCCAGCGAGAAGGGTGCTGGCACATCACAAATAGTCCCCTCATCATCATAACAATGACACCATATTTCCATCACACTTTTATCTCGAAGCACTTGGGGAAAAAAAAAAAGAAAACAACAAAAAAAACCCCACAAGCAAAAAGAGGGAACAAAAATATAAACTAAATGTAAACTGCTCCACAAACCCCCGTGTACGGGGAGGGGAAATTGAGATGCAATGACAGACTTAACCAGAGACAAACCCCGTCTCCAATAGAAACAAGGCAAGGGAAATTTAAGGAGGCAGCACATAATTAGCTGGGGATGGTCAGCACAGCAGGGCTCTTAATGAGCTTTCTCCCCACAGGGCTGTGTCAGGTTTAAGAACACGGAGGTGCAGTAGGTCAGTGGGCCTCCAAATCCCAAACTGGAGTGAAGAAGCCCAGCAAACACAAACTGAGGGTGATGAAGCACCACAGCAACGGAGCTGAGGGTGCAGTGGCTGTTCCACCTCTTGGTGGAGGTTCCCAACCCACCACAACCCTGGTTTTACCACTCAAACACCACCATGGGGCTGTTAAAGCTTTGGGATTCATGCCCTGGGTGGTCTGATCCTCCTGCCGTGAGGTCACTGGGTTTTATTGTTTCCTTCATAAATCCCACAACACTCTGGATCCTGAAATCCAGCTACAGAGTGAAGACAGAAGCTGTCAAAAAAGGGGTCAATCACCCCCTGCAAAATAATCTGGTACCCTAAAGAGGCATCAGCCACAGGGATGTTTGCAGGGGAAGTGATGGCAAAGTTGCTGAATGTCACAGAACCATGGAAGGGTTTGGCTTGGATGGGACCTTAGAGCCCATCATCACCTCCCACTAGCCCAGGTTGCTCCAAGCCCCATCCAGCCTGGCCTTGGACACTTCCAGGGATGGAGAGCCCACAGCTTCCCTGGGCAGCTCCCCTTCTCCAGGCTGCTCCTCCTCTGAACATCCCCTCACATGCTCCCCCAGCCCCCAGCCTGGTGCCATGGCCACCGACAGCCAGGGGACATTGATAGCAGCTTTTTGGGTGAAACACCACGTTTTTTAGAGAAAAGATGTTTTCAGCAGCTGCTGAATTACCAGCAAATTATTTTTTCCTGTGCACTTCACTCAGGCATCCCTGCTCCACACCGGGGTTGTACCTGCCCCTCCGTGGGGGCTGAGCAGCTGGGGCAGCTGCAGGGGGAGGCAGTGGGTGAGTCTCCCTGCTCAGAATCCCTGCTCAACATCTCTTCCCAGCATCCCTGCCCAGCATTCCTGCTCAGTATCCCTGCCCAGCATTCCGGCTCAGTATTCCTGTCCAGTATCCCTTCCAAGTACCCCTGCCCAGTATCCCTGCTCAGTATCCCTTCCCAGTATCCCTGTCCAGCTTGCCTGCTCAGCATCCCTTTCCAGCATCCCTACTCAGGACCCCTTCCCAGTATCCCTTCCAAGTACCCCTTCCCAGTATTCTTGTTCAGTATCCCTCCTCAACATCCCCGCTCTGCATCCCTTCCCAGTGTCCCTTCCCAGCTTCCCTTCTCATCTTCCCTTTCCAGTATCCCTTCCTAGTATCTCTGCTCAGTCTCCCTTCCTAGATTCCCTTCCAAGCTTCCCTTCCCAGTATCCTTTCCCAGTACCCCTGCCCAGCACCTTTGTTCAGAATCCTTTCCCAGTATCCCCGCTCAGTATCCCAGCCTCCCTGGACACGGAGAGAAGGCAGCACAGAGGGATAGGGCACAGAGGGATGGGGCACAGAGGGATGGCACACAGAGGGATGGGGCACAGAGGGATGGGGCACAGAGGGTTTGCAGCCCCTCTCTCTGCCCATCTGCAGAGAGGTGCAATTATTTTCCAAGGGCTGGAGCATCTCCACGGAGCTGCTTCTCCGGGGAAGATCAAAGCCAACCTCTGATCAGGAGAGTGGAGTGAGATCCCTGCATGGGCTGGGAGAAGGAAAACATAAAGAAAAGGGGGATGGCTGGGAGCAAAGGGAAGTTTTCCGTCATTGGGGCTGGATAAACCCCAAACAAACCCCGCTGGGTCAGTGTCTCACCTCTGACATTTGATCATGGAATGACTGAGCTTTCCCAGCCCCCCAAGGAGCTGCTTTGGCCATGGTTTTGGGTGGGCAATGGAGGGTTGCTCACCCCCCTGTACTCCAGCATCTAGAGCCCATCCCAGCTCAGCTCTGCTGATGGGGCAAGCAAGCCTTGGAGGGGTTTTTTTGGAAATGCAAAGGACCAGGAGGACCCAGATCATCTTTTATAGATGCTGCTGCCTCCGGCAGAAAAGCCGAAGCAAATTCCAGCACTTCAGCCCTCCTTTGATTTCAGCACTTTCAACCAGAGAGGAGGGAAAGCCCCCACAGCAGCCCCCAGCCCTGAGCCCAGGTGGCTCCTCCAGGATGTCCCACCACCACATTCCCTCCTGCCAACCCCTGGCAGCAAAAATCTCCTCAGTGACACCCATCTGGGGGCTCTTTGCAGGCTGGGGGGAGGTGGGGGGAGAAGCTGCAGGAGTGGCAGAAGTTCCCTCTCCCTTCAAATGTAGTTGTGCTCTATATTCAAATGGCAGTTTAATGAGCCTTTCCCTATTTCCAGCAACTTTATCACATCATTAAAGCGTAGAATGAATAATACATCTAGTGATGGGTTACACTGAACTCCAGACCTGCTGCTGCTTCAAACAGAGCAGGGAGGGGAGGCAGCTGGAGGACGTGGTACTCTGAGGGTGGGAGCTGTGCTGGGAGAGACGGAGGGATCTTGGCTCTGATGTGCCCAATCCCACCCAGGGGAACCATCCCAGGATGCCAAACTCCTGCCATCTGAACTCAGGGACGAACAGGAGCTGTTCTTACCCAAAACATCCCTCCTGCTTTCCTCTCCGACCTGCAGAAGAAAAGCAACGCTTCTTTTTGAAATGTTTTAATATTGTTCTTAATTATTGCTTGCGGCAGATTCATCCTCAGACGCTGGGCAGGGGCTGAGCCCAGACCAGGCTCCAGGTGTGCTCTGTCCACAGCCCAGCTCTGGCTCTTGCCATCCCTAAATTGAGGCAAATTAAATCAAAAGGCCCGATCCAGGTCACATCAGACCTCATGGGGTGAAATCTTGGCCAAATTCTCCCGTTGCCAAAGTTACATCCACACGGATGGATGGGTCTGCTGCTCTTGGAGGCAGCACTGAGGCACCCAGGGGTGTCCTGCACCCCAAGGTGGCCTCGACACAGGCTCAGCACCCCCAGGAAAAGAAAAAGATCTCATTTATTCAAACGAAAGCTCATTTAAAACAGGAGAAAAAGTTTTAAAAAAAAACACCCCAAGAGGCCAAAACAAACCATGTTCAGTTCAGGATGCAAAGTGTGTTCTCCCCAAGGGAAAATGAAGCAATTAATGCTGGAAAGATTCAAAGATTTTATGGTTTGGGGCTTTTTTTTTATAAATTGTCCTCATCAAAACTAGTCTTTATGTGTTGTTTTTTTTTTTTTGGCCCAATGTTTGTGGGCATTGATTTATTTTTCTCTTATTCTTTCTGATTGTCGCATTTCGGATGGTGCTTAGTGATGTGAAAAAAAGCCATCTTGTGGTGCTGATAAGGCTGGAGATAACTGCAAAGGTCAGGGAACAGCTGGGAAAGAGAAGAGAGGAGGGGAAAAATTTCCAGCTCCATCCTCACTATCCCCCTCAAACCTGCAGAAAAACAGCATCAAGTGGCCCAGAATGGTTAATGAGGTGGATTCTCCCCCACGGGCCAGCCCCGGAGGAAGAAAGGAAGGAAACAATTTAACTGTATTTCCTCGTTATCTGATCTCAGTCGTTTTAATTTGTGCTGTCTTTGAGGCTTCTCCTTTTTTTTTTTTTTTCCTTGTGTTCATCCTCTCCTGGAGTGTGTGTGGAGCTGAGTAATGGATGACATTGCAGGAAGATGGGAGGGTTTTTTGTCTGGCCCAATAACCACTTCCAAGGTCGCACGTGAGAGAGGGAGACGGTGCTTTCAAGGTGAGGCAGAAAGGAGGAGAAAAACCCTTCCCTTATCAGATCTTAATAAAATAAGTTCGCCACTGTATTCCCATCACGAGCCAAGAACAGCCTCATCCCTTTCCATTTTTATCCCCTCCGAGGATGGTAAAGCTGGTCCTGAGTGACTACCCAGGGGAAAAGACAAGTAATTGCGGGGTAAGAGAGATCAGGCTTTAAGGAGAGATTTAGAAATGGAGAATCAGGGGTGGAAGAGACCTCAAAGCCCACCTCATCCCACCCCATGCCTTGGGCAGGGACACCTTCCACTAGCCCAGATTGCTCCAAGCCCCGTCCAACCTGGCCTTGGGCACTTCCAGGGCTGGGGCTTCTCTGGGCAACCTGTGCCAGGGCCTCTGAGTAAAGAATATCAATCCCCAATACCCAATCTAAGTTTAGTTTTAAACCATTCCCTCTTTCCCTCTCAAGAGGAGTTCCAAGGGAATTGCGTCGGAGCCCTGGGAACGCACTGGGCGCAGGGGAGGCCGAGAAACAGCCGAATCCAGGAAGCAGTGGCTCCAGAAAGCTGGAGGAAGGCTCCTCACTTGGTTTGAGGGTTTTATTTTTTCATAGCATTTCAAAGAAGCAATTTGATAAAATGGCTATTAATTACGCCTGTCTTTGTTTGAGCAATTAAGGGGCCATTTCACTTATGGGAGAGCCCAGACGGAGCCTGAACGAGGTCAAAGCAAAGCAAAGCCACCTCAAGCTTAATTATAAAAGCAGTTTGATGCTCTGAATTTGGCCTCTGGAGCTGGGTTTTGTTCCAAGACCACGGGAGAGGTCTTTGCATCCCAAACCACTCTGGGGAGCAGGAAGGAGGATGCAAACAAAACCTTTCAGTGGCGGGAACGACGGGACGATGGCAGGAGCTGCCCGGGAGGAATCTCAGCCTCGATGCCGGCGTGAGGACAACCTCGCGGAGCCAAGCCAGGGAGGAACGGAGCCCTGCAGCTCTAATTAAAAGGGCTGCTGTAGCTAATGATCTGCCCAGTGCTAATTAACTGCAAACCCTGGCTGCTCAATACGCTCCTTCTCCGCTGCTGTTCGTGCGTGGAAGTGCCTTCTCCAGGCTCCTCCTGGGGTCGGCATTTTCTCTGAGCCATCCCCGGGAAGATCTCCCGAGCACGGATAACTAAATCTTTGCAAACCTCGGAGGTCTCTCCTCCTCCTTTTCCTCTCTCCTTTCCTCTTATTTCATTTTTTTCTTCTCTAATTTGCCCAATTCTGCTTCCAAGCCTCAGAAGTTGGTGACTTATAATAGAAGTGTCTTCTCAGCCATATTTATAGCCACGCTCCCAGAAGGTTCAGGTGGCAGGGTAGTTTAAATTTAGCTCAGGGAGGCAGCAAGGATGCAGCCTTGTCCTTTGGGAGAGGATTTTCCCCACTTTCCCCCCAATCCATGCACGGAACCTCCCACACGCTGCTTTGATGGGGTGATTTTGGATAGAGGGTGGGATACGGGCTTTGTGTGGAAAATTCAGGTTCCACATCAGTGTCAGGTGGAGAAACCACCAGATTTGGGATTGTTCTTAGTGTGATTGCCTGTCATATGTGAGGGGCTATTGCACAGTAGGTTTCCCAACCCAAAAACTGACCTGTGGGGCCTTGATCCTTTCCTATACCAGTCCAATCCCATTCCATCATCTCCTCCTGAGAGAAATACAGTCTTGTGGAAGCGTGACTGGCAGCCAGCCTTTGCCATCTGCTCTGGCCCCTCATTATGGATTCACAACAAACATATGTGACAATTAGATCCGTACAAACATCTCGTGGCTCATATGGGATGGGAAGGCGGGCATATGGTCCCTGCCCAATAAATCCCACGCCTGAGCTGGGTCTGCTCCTGAAGAAGACACCGGAGAAGAGGGATGAGATGTTCTCCTCACTTACACTTGTGTGCCAGAGCGAAGGTTTGGAAGAGGAATCCTGCTCTGCTAGAGAAGGGAGATAAAGGATGGTGAGGGAGGATCACAGAATCTCAGAATATGCTGAGCTGGAAGGGACCCACAAGGATCATCGAGTTCAACTCTTGTCCATGTACAGGACCATCCCCAGGAGTCCCACCCTGTGCCCCAGAGGATCAGCCAAACCCTCCTGGAGCTCTGGCAGCCTTGGGGCTGTGCCCACTGCCCTGGGGAGCCTGGTCAGTGCCCAACCACCCTCTGGGGGAAGAACCTTGTCCTGAGATCCAACCTGAGCCTGCCCTGACACAGCTCCAGGCCATTCCCTGGGTGCTGTCCCTGGTCCCCCCAGAGCAGAGCTCAGTCCTGCTCCTCCTCTGTCCCTGCCCAGGAAGTTGGAACTGCAATGAGGTCTGCCCTCAGTCTCCTCTGCTCCAGCTGAACACACCAAGTGCCCTCAGTGTCCTCACACGCCTTCAAACCGAGGCCCTTCCCCACCTTCATTGCCTCCTTTGGACACTCCCTAATGCCCTCAGAACTTCCTGATATCGTGATGACCAAAACTGCCCCAATATTCCAGGTGAGGCCACCCCAGTGCAGAGTGGAGATGCTTGGAGGTGCTTCAGGCTTTACAAAAGGGCTGAACCCTTTTTGTGACTAATTCCCTGAGTCCAAAACTCTCCGCCTGGGTTTGATGAGGCAAAACCCCCAGGGAGGTTGTCTCAGCGGAGCGCCCCGAGCTGGGCACAAGGTCTGTGCGTCTCCTCTGGTGAAGAAGCCCCTCTGTGCAAGCTCTGCTGGTTTCAGGAGTGAGTGGTTATGATGATCACTGCTCTCAGGAGCTGTAATTGAATTGCTGCTTGACAAGAAGAGAGGACAGATGGAATAATCATCTCTGACTCCTCGTCTGCCCCGTGGGCAGACAGCGTTGGTGTGGTGGCACCGTGGCTCCGTTGTGGGGACGTGCCCGAGCAGCAGAACATCAGCCTGTGTAGCTGGAGATCCTTGTCACTTCAAACCCCTTGCAATCCAGCCAGAAACTAGCATGGATGAGGCAAAATTCATCCTCAGAGCCTGGAAAGGCACTTGTCAGTCCTCCAGGCTCCAGCTGCTCTTCAGCCTTTAGAAGAAGCCACTCCCTGTCGCCTCATGATGCTCCGTGAATTCCTGAGACCTGGAGAAATCCACTTTTATCCCCGTATTTCCTCTGCCAGACCTACTCCTGCTCTCTGCAAATTCCTTCCCTCCTCCTTCACCTTCCCTCTGACACACAGGAAAGGGAGAGACCCCACAGCACAGGCAGCAGCGTGTCCATGATCAGCCTCTTGCCTCTCCCAAAATTCCCATTTCACGGCTTTGTTGTAGCAATAAATTGGGAGCGTGACATCAGCGCATCAACTTCTTTTAATTTCTGACAAAGGAGGCCTCTGATACCTTTTTATTTCAGTTCCCTTCTGCCTTTAAAAAGTGATGTGCCATGAGGTGGCTGTGCCATGAGGTTGCCAGGCCAGAGGAAAGCGATGGAAGGCTCTGGGTTGTTAGTTTTCATTTAGAAGTTTAAATCATCACTTCCCTGGAAGATGTTCCTGGGGTGAATCCAAAACAAAGGCTTTGCTGAGGGTTCTGGTTGGTCAGCAGCTCAGTGGCAGGAGAAACAGCTGCTGCAGCCAGGCTGGAGAAATGCTGGGTATCCCAAGCCAAGGGATAAAACCCACAGTATTTCAGGAGGAAAAGTCCCTCTTTCCTGAAGAAGAAAACATGGAAAAATGAATACAGCTGGTCACGCCCAGCCTCAATCTCTATGGAAATAGAGACAAGCTGAGTTTTAAATTAATGAAGGCGCAAAGCTCGAGGATCAAAATAAAAGGGAAGCCTTGCGAAAAGCCCCTCAGGGGCTGGGAGATATCGACAGGGAGCTGGGATGGTTGGGGACCGCTGCGATGGAAGAGTTGGACTCTTCCTAGGTGTGAGGGATTTGCAATTCCAGGCTTGGCACTGTGGCTGGGGAGAGCCTTGGAGGAGGATAAAGAAGACACCCTGACACATGTGCCCTTCCTGCCTCTGACCCAGAGCAGCTTCATCCCGGTTTAGCACATCCACCATCCGCAGCGGACGTTCAGGAACACGTGGAAAGTGCCAGAGGATGGACGGAGGATGCATTTGGTGTTGGGGGAACGGGGAGTCTGTCCAGATGTCCCCAAGGGTGGGTTTGGAAGTTGCCTTTCCATTGCACCGCCCGGAAATCCAGAGACGCCGCCGGGAAACAAGGACATGAAGAGTTTCCCGCCCCCAGGGAGCAAGGCTTGGCTGCATGTGGAGTGCAGAGAGGATCCTGCTTTCCCTCCCAGCGCCCTCTGTGTTTCCAGGGAAGGGGAAAAAGCCCCTTTTGGGGAATTGCACCACGAGTCACATCACAGTGGGCAGCGAGGAAGGGAAGGGCCGGTCGGGCAATGAAGGGTAGGAAGCAGCAGCGCTCATGTGGATGCTGCTCCCCAGACTCCCCCAGTCAATAAAGAATCTCAAATTCCTGGAATCAGGTGACCCCAAGAAGCTTTTCCTACCCGTGCTCTCCCCTGGAGCTTAATCCTCCTTCGATGCCAGTGATTGAAACTTTCAATCACAACCCGAAGCTGGAAGGTCTCACTGAAAATCACCCAAGGCCAAGTACAGAGGAGGAAAATTCATCTTTTCAGCCTGAACTTGCTGAAACTACTTCTTTGATTATTGTTTTTTTTTCCTTACACTATCCCAAACTGGAAGAGAACCACAAATATTTTGTAAAAAATGGAAATATTTGCTATTAAGGTTTTGTACTTAAAAATCCAGTTTTGCTTTTTTCTAGAAAAACTTCTGGTTTTTTCACTATTGAATTAAATCCTCTGATAAAAAATGTTTCGACTCCCTGTGAAATGTGGCTATTAACACTATTATTTTTCCCTACAAAACTGAGTCAAGGGGATGTTTCTCCACCAACTTTTGCAGAGGTTGAAGAGCCTGAGCTGCACCAAGAGCCATGTGTCCCCAGCACAGTGAGAAGCACAAGATGCTAAAGAGGTTCCAAAGCAACATAAAATTCTCCTTTTCAGGACAGGCACACAGAAGAGCCATGAATATATGGCTGGATATTATTGTGCCCCAAAAACAGCTTCTCCCTGGACATCCTGGGTCAAAATAAGGGCAATGCTCCAAAAATGCTTAAAAATTCACTTAAAAAAAAAAAATCTAAAATCCACCTAAAAAAAAATATCTGAAATCCATCTAAAAATCCATTTAAGCCTCCCCACCATCCCCTCCCATCCTTTCTTTGCTGTCCTTTTCCTCAGCCCTCAGCCCTCAGCAAATGCCACTGTTAAATATTGCCCAAGGAAACGGCTGAAGAAACTAAAACAAAGTCACTGGACTCGGAGACAGATCATGGAAACAGAGGAGATAAATCCTGAGGATACAGCAGGCACAGGGAGGGAAAGACAAATACTGAAATAAATATGAAAAGAAGACAAGTTTGGGCTACAGGGAGTGTGTGAGCCAGAGAGAGAGAGAGGAAATGGCACTAAAAGAGACGAGGTTTCCTGGAGACAAAGGTAAAATTGGGAAAAATGAGATCTAAACTGAAGGGGGATAAATCACGAGGGCAGCAACGCCTGAGAATTATTGGGAATGAAGCCTTCCCAGTAAGTGAGACATTCCCTGGAAGATGGATCTGCTGCGAGCAACAAATACAGTGATGGAGACAAAGCTAAAGCCAGAGGGAGGAGACAAATTGGTTGGGTGACCCTGACTTGTCTTCTTCTCCCCAAGGGGTTTCTGCAGCCACATTCCTGCCTTCAGGAAGCTCCTCCTGCTCAGCTTTAGCAGTGCTTCCCCCCAAAAAAGAAAGATTTGAGAGGAAAACAATGCAGGGAACAGCTATTTTTGCACAGGGAGATGTGCATCCAAAACATCAGAAGCTCTTTATTTTTCCAAAAAAAAAAAAGGGGGGGAAAAATGGGGGGAAAGTGTGCTCAGGCTGCAGCTGCCTCCTCTAGGGGAGGGTTCAACCAATGCAGCTTATAGAATAACATTATTTATGATGTATTAGACATCATTTTATATATAAAAATGGTTATTTGGGTTGGAAATGACCCTCAAGATTGAGCCCAGCGCTGCCAAGGCCACCACTAAACCGCGTCCTTAAGTGCCACATCCACACATCCTTTAAATCCCTCCGGGCTGGAAGATGCGTCTGACCCTTTTTGCTGAAGGTTTGTAGCAGAGATGTTTCATCCTACAGCTTCTTCAAAACGAACAAACAAAAAAAAAACCCAACCAAACCAGTTACTAAATATGCGAACACCCCCCAGAGCCTGGAGCCCTCCACGGAGACACCGGCACTGGGCCGGGAGCGAGGGCTGGGATGGGGCAGCTCTTCAGCCTCGTGGCTCCTGAAGACCAGCGGTATTTTTACCCTCAGGCTCCTCTCTCTTCTCCTCACCCACAGATAAATAACAGCAGTGATCCTAAACCGAGATCACAACACGCTTTACACTTCTGAGTTGCACTTGGAGCAAGGAAAAGCTCTCCCCAGGCTGTAGGAAGACAGCCTGGGATTTTTTTTTTCCCCTCCGTGCCAGGCAAAGCTGTGACATAAAGCCTACGGCTTGTTACAGGCTTCTTTTTTTCTTTATCCACATCTCCCCCACTTTGCTTTGGCAAGAAAATGAGTTTTCAGCTGGGAAGAGCATATGTCATGCCAAACACACCCCCAAATTTCCACTGGGAAAGCAGAAAACTGCACACCAACACACGGAAACTTGGCAGCTCTCTTTTATTGGGGGGAGGGAGGGAAATATTAAAAAGCCAACGGTTTCTGAAGAGAAAACACTGTGTTTTCCCACAAAAACAACAACTTACTGCTTGCTCATAAACCTATTGCAACATCTTCGCTCATTTTGCAGTAGTTTGTGGCTGGCGCGTGGCTCTTGGTGTGATTTTTGGTGCAAGTATGGAAATTCATGGGGTTTGAAGGTGGATTTGAAGCTAATCTAGATGGGGACAGCAGGATAAGGGGAGTCTACAACTTCCTGGGCAGGGGCAGAGGAGGGGCAGGACTGAGCTCTGCTCTGGGGGGACCAGGGACAGCACCCAGGGAATGGCCTGGAGCTGTGTCAGGGCAGGGTCAGGTTGGATCTCAGGAAAAGGTTCTTCCCCCAGAGGCTGGTTGGGCACTGACCAGGCTCCCCAGGGCAGTGGGCACAGCCCCAAGGCTGCCAGAGCTCCAGGAGGGTTTGGATGATCCTCTGCGGCACAGGGGGGAACTCTTGGGGCTGGGCCTGTGCAGGGCTGAGGGTTGGACTGGATGGTCCTTGTGGGTCCCTTCCAACTTCAGTGATTCTGTGACTGTGGGACTGATGATCCCATTTGCATGTGTGGTAACTACAAAGAAGGTGACCACACGTAACTCCTTTTCCTCAAAGCTTGTCCTGATCCTGTGAGCAGTGTGAGTAAAACATGAGTTTCCATCACATCACCACCTAAAAAAGGTCCTTGTGGGTCCCTCCCACCTCAGCACGTTCTGGGATTCTGTGATCCCCTTAGGCAGGGTTTGTTGTCCCCAGAGCCTTGGGGACAAGCTCATGGTTGGTGTGCCCCCCTAAGCAGCACCACGGTGGTTTCACTGTGGTTTCCCAGAACACCCAAGATTTCCCTTGGGAGTTTTCTCCTGAGCCAAGCACAGAAAGCAAAACGCAGGAGCCAAAAGAAAGAGGAGACACAAAAGATGGTGTCAAAGCTCAGCTCAGCTCAAACATCCATCCAGCACATCCCACTGATGTGTCCTTGTGTTTGTACATCCCACACCTGCTCCTCGTGCCCGTGTTTTTATCTGCCCATATTCCCCCTGTGCTCGCTGCTCTCCCGGCCTTTCCCCTTCCTCCTCTCTCTGATTTATATAATTTGAAGTCCTGGTTGGGAGCTGATATTATGACACGTCCAGACTTCAAAATAAACCTCCCTCTTGATACCGGGTTATTTTATTGGGTGCATCAAGGCTGAAAACAACCTCATTCATCTTAAGAAATGTATTTTCCCATTTGCTGTATAAATACATACATGTTTCCTTGCATTATTCACCTGGGCACGGCAGATAGATGAGCAGCAACAAAGGCACCACATTTTTATTTCTCATTCTGTAACAGAGAAGGCACCAGGGAGGTTTGTGGCAAGAGCTCGGTGGTGTTCAAAATTCAGCTGGGGTAAAGGGTGGGGAGAAAATGGAACAGAGAGGAGATATCCCGCTTCCAAAGTGCTCCAGGGATGGGGACAAGGTGTTGTCTTCAGGGTCCTTTTCCACATCGGGGAGACGGCCTGGAAACACAGGAGTTAGAGGTGCAGGAAAAGCCAAAGGGCAGACGAAAAATAAGGAGAACGAAAAAAAAAAATCGGCAAAGAAGAAGAGGGAGGGATGACAAGAGAGGGGGGAAAATGAATAATTGAAAGTCTGTAATAAACAGGGTGTAGACACATGGAAAAAAATGCCTGTGTGAAAATGTAATTACTGGCTGTATCAATAACATCAGCAGCAGACCTGCTGCGAGGGGTTATGGCCAAAACAAGCCATAAGTCTCGTGGTCGCTCGATTCTGAGGTGCCGTAGAAATCATCCGTGTTCGGGTCTAGGCACCTTCCTTCCCTCCACACCCCTGTGGGGATTTTGTGAGATAATTAAGGGCAAGCTCAGCCTTTCTTAAACCACTTGTGAGGCTCATACAGGACTCTGAATCCCCGTGGGTTTTAGTGCAGTTCCACCGGTCCTGTAGAGACTAGGTTAGGGGAAAGATGTTGGCCAACACCTGCCATGGAAAACAAACCCGACGGCCAACACCTCCCATGGCCAACAGCCCCAATGGCCAATATTTCTGATGGCCAACAGCACCAATGGTCAACAGCTCCTGTAGCCAAAAACACCAGTGGTCAACAGCCCCAGTGGCCAACAGCCTTGATGGCCAAGAGACCCAGCGGTCAACAACTCCCTCCAACTGCCAAAATCACCAACAATTCTGATGGCCAACAGTCCTAATGGCCAACAGACACAGTGGCCTACACTCCAATAGCCAAAATACCGATGGCCAACAGTCCCCATGGCCAACAGGCCCAGTGGTCAACAACTCCAACAGTACAATATGGGTCAAGAGCCCCAGTGACCAACAGGCCAGGGTTTGCCAACACAGCCTGGGGACGCTCTTCAGAACTCATGGAAGCTGATTTCTTGCCCTCAGGAAGTAGAAAGCACGTGGAAAGAGTTAAACCCCCACTTCTCTTCCTTTGGAGCCCAAGATGACTCGCAGCCAACAGCTGCTATTTTTAAATCACTGCTGGGGATACGCTGTGGATTTCTCTTAATTGGACATCACTGCTGACTGTAATGAGTCCAAAATAAGACTCTCTTTCTCTTCATTAACTTTCTGCATGAATTTGGAGTTTGATTTCATTGCACCAAGAATCCTCACTTACCAGCCACTGCAGTGCTGCCATGGGATAATGGTTTCTTAAACTCATCCCGAGTAACGGGATGGAAAATCAAATTCTTTATCCCTAGAAACTGTGACCTGCACTGCCTCAGCCTGGTGCAGCCCGGGGACCTCACCGACCCTGCAAGTGCAGCATCTTCTGGGGAACTCAGCCCACCTCGCAGGTGTCCTGTGGTGGTCCTGCTTTAGCCTCCCCCACACCCAGAGTCGGTGGGAGCAGACCCGAGCAGGAGGGGGTTCCTGCCCCTCCACCCCATTCCCTCACACACCACAACCCGTTCAGTGCTGCTCCTCCCCCTGCCCCTGCCCTGCCCATCCCCAGAAGGGCCGATAAACCCAACTGAGATGCAGATTTAATGTTATCAGGAGATGCAGGGCATGTTTAGCAGGAACTTGAAGGATCATAGCAAGAGGCCTGGATGTAATCCAGGCTGCAGAAGATAAGGAACTGAAAAGCCGCTTCTGCTCCTTCTTCTTTTCCTTCTTCTTTCTTTTTTTTTTTTTTCTTTCTTTTCTTTCCTTTTTTTCCCCCTTGGTTCAAGATTGCAAAGAGGCTGAGAAAGAAGAAAGGGAGACACAGGGACCAAGCGATAAGGGGTGATGGACGTGACGCCACATCCTCCCTGAGAATCCTGGAGATTGCAGAGCATTGAGAAATCAAACTGACAAGTGGGAACACAGGCTCAGCATAAGAAACAGCGGCTTGTGCCGAGCTCCTGCAGGCCTGGAGAGCTTTTTGCTTCTCCTCGCGATGGATTAAGTGGATGTTGGCGATAGATAATTCTGAACTCCTCCTGCAGTGTGTTCTGGCTTGTCATATCCTCAGGGAGGCCTGGAGCAGAGAGACAAGCGCCCGGCGTGGTGCTCGCAGACAGGGACTCCCAAAACAAGGCAGAGGGACTGGGAACAGCCAGTCTTGCAAGGCTGGGGACACCAGGGAACCTTTTTATACCTGGCCAGCATCAACCATGGCTTTCCTGGCAGTGCCAGGGATGGGTGAGGAACCAGGCCAGGATTTCACTCGATTTGGCTGCAGAAGACATTGGCAGCTCAAATTCAGTAGATTCCCCAAGAACCCACAGAGATGGGAACCTCCTCAGACTTGGAGGGTTGCAGCAATTTTTGGCAGGTTTGGGAAGAGAAGTAGCCCTGAACCCTAAGTTGCTCAGCCCAGGGGAGCAGCAGGAAGTTCCAACACAGGCAAAAGTGCTCCCTTGTCTGCTGTGCTCACCTTGGCTCACCCTCTTTGCCTCAGTTTCCCCTCCCACCTCAACTGAAAACCATTCCTACATCCTTCAGGAACAGCGTGGGGGAAGCAGAACTGCAGGAGGAGAAAAGGGAGGTAAATCCCAATATCAGCACAAAAGAAAACAAGAAGAAAAAAGCTCCCAGCATCAGGCAGGTGCAGCAGTGCCCTGGGCGAAAAACATCCCAATAGCAAAAATACAGAAATACGATCCTCCTTCCTGATTATTTTGCAGTCCCACGTGTGCAGCAGCAGCTCAGATCCAATCCTCGCTCCTGAAAATGTTATTTAAGCCTTTCCCACCTCCCCCTTTCCCCTCCTCTCTCTCCTCTGCACCGGCTCAGCTCCTTCGTGTTGTCGAGCGCGGCAGAAGGAGCTGCTCCCAAAGGGCAGGGGATGCTCAGCGTGGAGATCAGAGCTGGAGGCTCCTTTGAAAATCCCCAGGGCAAAGGAGCAGGGCTGAAACAAGATGCCCTGGCTGAGCTAAAAATTGGCCAAGAAATCCAGTGGCTTTGATAGAAAATGCCTTCCTCCCCCTTTGATGCTGCTGTCCAAATAGTGCTGGGTGCCGAGCCCGTAGCACGGCTTTCACCAGAGGGAGAGGCAGGAAAAAACATGCCCAGATAGATATTCTGTCCTCTGCTGAACCAGAGCGAGGAGAGGGAACGTGGATGTTTTAATTTATGGCTTTTAAAGGCTGGAAAGTGTCTATAACCCAAATGAGAAATAAAGATTGCGACGTGAAAGCCCATCAGTGTAAGCAGTGATTGCTCATCCAGGCACAAACTGAGCATTCCTGGGCCAGAAAACCAGGACTGGAGAGAGAATAAAAACATATGGAAAGTGATCCCTACACACATCCATTTACACACACATAATATCCAAACCCTTGGGATTTGTGACTCTTCAGCTTGTCCTGTGCAGGGCCAGGAGTTGGACTCGATGATCCTTGTGGGTCCCTTCCCACTGGGTATACTCTGGGATTCTGGGGTTTCGGAGCACCAACATGTTTTGGGGTGTTTGTAAATACGTGATGAGCATGTTTGTTGGTTTTAATTGTTTTCAGCCCATTTTCCCAGAACCATAGAACCGTAAAATCTCAGAATCCCAGAATGGTTTGGGTTGGAAGGGACCTTAAAGCTCATTTCATTCCACCCCCTGCCGTGGGCAGGGACACCTTCCACCAGCCCAGGTTGCTCCAAGCCCTGTCCAACCCAGTTGAGAACACTTTTCTTAACTTACAAGAAATCAGTTCAAACCCCCTAAGGACAGAGTTGAAATATCTTGGAATTCTGATGAATCAGGAGATCTCCATCCGGGATGCAGGATCACCCCATCCCTGCCTGTGCCACCCAGTCAGATACAGGTCTGCCAGCGATACTGATCTCCAATAAACCCTTGAGCACTGGGAGAGATCCAGAAAGCTGAAAGAAAACGAATGTTGTGCCAATATGTAGGAAGGATAAACAAGATGACCTGTGTAATTACAGCCCTGTCAGCCTGACATTGATTTTGGGCGAAATAATGGGATGTCTGGTACGGGACTTGTTTAATAAGGAATTAAAGGGAATAACATAAAAGATGCCAATCAAGCAGGATTTATGGAAAATAAATCTTGCCCGGCTAAGTTGATATCTTTTTTTGATGAGGTTATAAATTTGGGCTGATAAAGGTGACGCCGTCAGCACGACGTACTCGGGCTCTGGCAAGGTTGGGTCCTGTGTGACATCTTGATTAAGAGGTTGGAAGGGCAGGAAATCACCGTGGCAGAAATTAGATGGATTAAAAACTGCCTGCTTGACAAGTTCCAAAAGGCACCTCTGGAAGGGGGAATCAACAGAGTCTCCTGCTCCCCACTCCCTGTGAAGGCTGGTGCTTCCGTCTGACATTTCTATCAGTGGCCTGGAAGGAAACATTCCATCACCCCTGATGAAGTTTAGAGCTGACACAAAGATCACGGAATGGCACCGGGGGGAGAGGAAAGGGCATCAATACAAGATGCATCTTAATAAAGAGATTCAGCAGTGCTGGATGAGGAAGGCTCTTCGCTTGGCAGTGGGGATGGGAGATGGGCCTGGAAGGGGCTGGGCAAGGATTGGAGGATGAAATAATAGAATCACAGAATCCTAGAATGGTTTGGGTTGGAAGGGATCTTGATGCTGATCTCATTCCACCCCCTGCCATGAGCAGGGACACCTTCCACTAGCCCAGGCTGCTCCAAGCCCCATCCAGCCTGGCCTTGGACACTTCCAGGGATCCAGGGGCAGCCACAGCTTCTCTGGGCAACCTGGGACAGGGCCTCCCCACCCTCACAGCCAAGGATTCCATCCCAATATCCCGTCTAACCCTGCCCTCTGGCAGTGGGGAGCCATTCCCTGTGTCCTGTCCCTCCATCCCTTGTCCCCAGTCTCTCTCCAGCTCTCCTGGAACCGCTTTAGGCTCTGGAAGGGGCTCTCACGTCTCCCTGGAGCCTTCTCTTCTCCAGGGGAACATTCTCAGCTCTCCCAGCCTGGCTCCAGAGCAGAGGAGCTCCAGCCCTGGGAGTATCTCCCTGGCCCTTATGCAGTGCTTTTCAGGCTGAAAAGCATCTTTTCAATCTTTTTGGTATGAAAAGGTAAAATCTGAAAGGTATTTGGGAGCAAACCCACTTTGCTGCCCCCCTGGGAAAGCTGTACAACACCCCACTCTGTGCTCACCACTTCCACACTGCTCTGCTCCCTCCACTTCAGCTCCTTTCCTCACCCATTTTGCAGGATTTCAAGGAATTGCAGCACTTAGATGCTATTGCAAATCCCACGAGGCACCTGGCTAAACCTTTAGGCTTCAAACTATATTAAAAACGTGTCCTGGAGTGCCTTGCCTGAGGCCAAACCCTGCGGGACTGAGGCTGCTCAGCAGATCCCTGCTTCGGGTGGGCTTTGAGCACCTCCCTGCTCTCCACCTCCCATCCTTTTCTCCAAGATTGTGCCTTCCCCCGGGAAAAATCCCTCTTGCAAGCCCCAGGTAGGCACAGCTGCTGTGATTTTGGAGCTGCCTGGTGTGATTTCTCCCCACGCCAAGCACACGACACTCCAGGGCTCTCCACGGTGAGCACTTCATTGCTTCCAGAGTGGGGGTTTTTTCCAGCTCCCGCAATCCAGTGCCCGAGAATAATGGACAGGCTTCAACCAGAGGAATTTAATTCTGCTCCCACTCCTTTCAGATCAGAGCCTGTGTCAGCGGGGTGCTCTTACAACAAGAGACTATTACAGCTTATCCAACACTTGGCGAGTTCTCAATCTGGAGAACTGGTTTGTACTCCAGCGATTGCTGCTCTCGGCGCATGTTGATGGGGAGCCAGAGCTCTGCCTGGTGCTGGGGTGAGGGGAAGACAAGCTTTTGGTACCAAAAAAAACACACTGGAAAACTCTGTGGAAGTCTGGGGCTGGTGAGAATTGGAAGACCCACAACGTGTCTGAATTCAGCAGGAATTATTGACTTGAGAAAGTCCTTTTCATCCTGTTTCCATCCACGAGGAAAAGCAAGAGGCAATTGCACCAGAGACGTATGGAATCCCTCAGGGATGGCTCCTGGGCCCAGGTCCATGGAGCATCACCAGCACTTAGACCCAAATTCAGACACAGACCTCCCCCCCTATTGGTTTTTTCCTTATTTTTTTCATTGCATTCACCTGCAGAAAAGCCCTGGGAACAAAGTGACCTGCAGACAAATGTCCCACCTAACAACAATTCACAACACCCTCAAATCCACCCTCCACACCTCTTCGACCTCTAACTTACAGTTTGCATTTCCCTGCTGGGGCCAGGCAGAGGGGAATGCAACCCAGGAATCCTCTTTGCTGTGCTCCTGCCTTGCCAAAATACACCATCTTCCCTTCCTCTGCCCTGAGCAGGCATCAAACTCCTTTTAACTCCAGCAAACGCTCCCCAGGCCCGGCCGGAGAGGTGACTTGAGGATGCTCTGCTTGTCACTGTGGATGACACATGCCTCTCTCTCAGGATGTGGTATAATGAGCTTCTTCGTGGTCTCCCAAGGCAGAAAAGTATTTATGGCACAAGGGGAGATTTATGGAGTTTTTCTTTAAAATCTGTCAGCTAATAATAGCTGTGGCTGGGCCGGGGCGAGCCGGGCTCGCACGCAGGTAACAAATCAGGGGGTGCTCTCAGCTGGGCCAGCATTTCCTCCCATTTGCACACCAAGGAGGTAATATCCTGTGCAAATGTTTGCACCAGAGAGAGAAAAGTAAGAAAATATTCCAGCCAGGTGCCCAAAACGTGATGCCTTACATATATATCCCAGCGCTCCCCTTGTGCTTCGCTGCCAGAGCATCCGGCCCCAAATCACTGTGATCTTCCTCCAGACCTGATAGCGCTTCCCAAGGCAGGGATAGCCCAGCCAGAGGAGGTTATCCATGCTTCAGATGATTCATTTTTACCCTACCAAGTGACCTATATATCTTTGTCCTCAACCAGCAGCGAAGTCGATAAAACGCCTCCCGTTGTCCCCTGACATCCCAGAGCCTCAAATAGTACAAATGCCCTAAAGAGCATTTTTTTTCCCCCCAAACAAAATAGATGCATCTAATTTCTTTTTTTTTTTTTGTCAGTGGGGGTCGGAATAAAATAGCTAACAGGTTCCAGAGGGATGTATCCAGTTAATTCCGCTCATGATAAAGGTCTTTTAAAATGCCACTGCTGCCTGAAGTGCTGATGAGTTTCCAGGTTTGCTGATTTGTGGAGCGTGGGCCGGGCTCCCAGAGGAGCCCATTAGGTGGCCCATGGACAGGCACTGGGATGCAGAGCCACAGCGTGCAGCTGCACCAGTCCCAGGCTGAAAGCATTCCTGAGCCACCCCGTGCATTCCCCAGCTCCTACAGCAAGGCTCAGGGAGCGGGGACAGGTCTCTGAACAGCTCCTGATTGTTTTCTTGTCACGTCATGATTATTTTAGTGTGGAGCTCACAGCAGGATGCTCTCCCATGGAAACTGGCTGGGAGAGCTGGGGGAGTTCACCTGGAGGAAAGAAGGCTCCAGGGAGACCTGAGAGCCCCTTCCAGAGCCTAAAGGGGCTCCAGGAGAGCTGGAGAGGGACTGGGGACAAGGGATGGAGGGACAGGACACAGGGAATGGCTTCCCACTGCCAGAGGGCAAGGATAGATGGGAGATTGGGAAGGAATCCTTTCCTGTGAGGGTAGGGAGGCCCTGGCACAGGTTGCCCAGAGAAGCTGTGGCTGCCCCTGGATCCCTGGAAGTGTCCAAGGCCAGGTTGGACAGGGCTTGGAGCAACCTGGGCTAGTGGAAGGTGTCCCTGCCCATGGCAAGGGGGTGGAACAAGGTGGCCTTAAGGTCCTTTCCAACCCAAACCATTCTAGGATCCTGTGATTTGCAAATATAAATGCAGGTCTGCAAATGGGCATTTTACCCCAAAGTCTTGGGGGGCAAAACTTCCCCAACAGCCCCGTGCAGATGCAGTGGATCACGTGTTCCATCCTCTTCTATTCCCACACACTAATTCCATCCCCTGGAAGCAAAACCCCAGCAAATGTGAGGAATCTGTTCAGCCACCCAGCACCTGGATGAGGACAAAGCAGGTCTTTAAGGTCCCTTCCAAGCCAAACCGTTTTGAGATTCTATGATTTTCTGCTGGGGAGGAAGAACACGGGGATGAAGAGGCCCCACATTTTTCCCTAAGTCATCACCTTGCCATGACGCACCTCACCCCTTCTTCTCGCCCTTCACCTACTGCCCCCCAAAACTCATGCAACCCACACCACGGGGATCAAATTCTTATTTCCTGCCCAGTTCCCATATTTGTGCAAGTCCATCCTGAGAGGTTCCCGGGGTAATGTCACCACGTCCATCACATCCACCTCATCCCTGCTCTGGGCAGCTTTATTCCTTCCTGCAGGGCCGGCCTGAGCTCGGGGATGGACTGTGTAATTCAATAGGTTTGCAGATCTGTCTCAGGTCAATTTTAATTCTATTTAAAGGACAGTCGATAGAGGAACCTCTGGGGTTTTCTGAGACGGAATTTCATATTGTGCTTAACATGCACCAAATGCACCAGCCGGAGGAGCAGGAATTTCAGCATCGATGAGACATAAAGGATGGGATGGGAAGCACTTTGAAACCTTTCTCCTTTGCTATTTTAGGCTCACTCGGAGCCCCTCGTGATCTGGCTCAGGGAGGAGAAGGCTCCTGACGTGATTTTTTTGTGCTCCCTTGGTGCTCATGGAGGCACAAATCAGCCCCTTCTTGAGCATCAGCAGCCAAAAGCTCACTCTGATGCCCAATTTGCACCCCGGGGAACCCAGCCCTTGAGGTCTGGAGGAGGTGACACGCAGCAAAAAGGAGAGACCCCAAAAAGCGTGAGATCTGAGCAGCACTGCATGGCCATTAGAACCTGCTCTGCCTCCCTGTTTGCCATAAAACGGGGTAATGTCCCAGAGAAGAGCTGGATATTAATAAGGAAAGAAAGCTTTCAATGCTGCTGCTCATCTAAAACATTCCCTTAAGTGCAGGATGAGATGTTGGAGCACTGAGATGCAGCTTTTATGCAACTTAATAAAAGGGAAAAATGATATCACCACTGGAAAAACCGGAATGTGTGCAGGGGAGTTGGATTGCACCACTTCACCCTCGGATCAATCCGAGATCTCGCTGCACAGGCACAGAGGGAGGGATCAGCGCTGCAGGAAAGCTCGAGGAAAGCTTTGCTCAGGCGTTTCTAGGGGCACAAACCCCATCACCACGGAGGGAAATATTTTCCCACCGGAAAAAAATTCCAGACCCACTCAATAAACCGGCTGCTGTGGGAAAATGATGAGTGATGTATTTGATGAGCATCTGGGTGATTGATAAATGTGGGTCTGCACCAAGGAACGAATTCACTCGCCCCATCAAAACCACTCATCAAGGCAATGGCAAAGCAGGGGTTAAACACCCCTCTGGAATTTGCAGTGGGATGGGGGGACCCCGCAGCCCCTTCCACTGTTTTTATGGCACGTCACGGGGCTGGCTCCCATTCCGAGGAGCATCCAGCGACTGCCGTGGCTCCAAACGAAATTGTCCATTCCCTGCTGGAGATAATTAACGTATATCAGGCAGGAATTTAGCTGGAGTGGCTATTTCAGTCCCACGCAGCGTTCTGCCTCCGTTTGGGTTTGTTTTGGAAATTGCACATAAAGTGCAAGTGCGGCACATTTACTTTTCTATTATGCCTCCGAAATTAAGTTAGATGGCCCTAATAATAGCACTGCCTTTAAAACAACGTGGTGTTTAAAGAACAAACTCTCCAATGTCGCCGGCACAGCATATTTGTCTTGTGCTTAATTTCCACTTGCTGTTGTATTATTAGACATTAACATGATAGTTTTGTTTAATCTCTGGCTCCGTCGCCCATGGCTGACTCCGAACCGATCGCTCGCCCCTGTTGATGAAAGTCCTAATTCATCCTTGTTAGTGCAATTAGGAGGGAATTGGATAACGGAGCCACTTCTCTCACAAAAGGGGGAGTCCCTCCCCCGAGAGGGGACGCTGGCAGCAGGCTCTTGGCTGCAGGAGGATTAGAGGGCTCCTGGGAGGACGATGGGGACAAAGGAATCGGGGCTCGGTGAACTTCTGAAGTGGGTTTGGATGGATTTCGTTGCTCTTTTCCCGGCGTGGAATTGGGGGGAGTCTCCAGCCCTGACACCCAGCAAAGCTCAGCGTCGTTTGGAGGTTGTTTTGAGCAAAAGCCACGCCAAGGATGGCGGAAACGTGGAAAGAAGATTATTTTTGTCCAGGCTCCAAGTCCTCCAAAGCTCTCGGGAGAGTGGCTCTGGTTCCTTCTCAGGGTTTACTCTCAGTGGGCACCTTTCTCCCAGCCACGAACACCAGCACAAAAAGGAGATGAAAAGCTCTTCAACTGCAGCACCACAAACAAGGTCCCTGTTTGCAGAGTGGTTTCCCTGAACTCTGCACCACCTTCTCTCCTTCCAAGCTTTTCTGGGTCTAATTAACATCCCCAAATCCAGGACCAAATGGAAATCCAGGGATTGCCTTGGGTGTTGCTTCCCATCCCAGTCAATGTGGGACCCACAGCAAAGACCACACAAAAAACCTGTGGGATCATCAAATTTTGTGAATTTGCTGCCCTTTTGTAAAAAATAGGCACACAGTGTCCTGTGCTTGGGGTATCAATTTTATATTACAGACTTTTGGGATGAAAAGAGGGAATTCGAGGTAGCTAAAGAGGAATTCCTAAGGAGGAATTTCTGAATCTCAGAAAGTGAATTAAGCCAAAGCAGACAAACGAGCTTTAATTGCTTAATGAAAGCAATTCCTCGTGGGCACAACTAGAAAAGGTACAAAAGCTGAAATTCCAAAGGAGATTAAATAACCTGCGTTTCTTACCTTCGAAAGCAGGTGTCCAAAGGGGTGTTTGGTGGAGGTTTACACACCATGGATGGGGTAGAAAGGGGAAAACGGAAATCCTCATTTCTGGAAGTGATGGAAGATGGAATTGGCACTGGACAAAATCAGCAAGAGGCAGGTTTAGAGAAAACAGCTGAAGTGTAGAACTCATTTCCAAAGGATTTTTGGGGAATCTAAATTATAGATGGGGTGAAAGTGAAGGATTAGACAAACCCAGGGGAAATGATCCATTCCAGTATTAAATGCATTATTAATTATTTATTATTATTATTATCGTTGTTACATTATTATTTATGTATAATTTGTAGATTAAATCATGCCATGAGGACTGTTTATTTAGGAGTATTTACAGGAGTTATTTATTCAGAAGAGTTTTGTACATACATTAATCAATTTTTCCACCACTGCTGGCAATCCCTGGTCCCTTCAACAAATCCACATGGAAATACGTATCAATAGCCCAAAATTCCCCCCCCCCAAATTAACATATTTGGATGATTAAACCAAGAGATGCCAAAGGCAGGAGCCAGATGAGCTGAAATTGTTCAGGACTGTTTAGAGTGTCGTGGTTCAAAATTCCCTCTGTGCAAAACATAGCTAATTCCTGATAAGGCTGGGACAGGTCTCTGGCTCCACATTGGCCTCCTTGCAACCTTTGGGATTTGGGCACCACCCTTTTCTCTTCCTGGCTTGTACCAGGCCCCTCACAATGGCCCTGGGTGCTGGGATGCTGACCCAGAGAGCCAAAAAATAGGAGCCAGTGCCCCGTGGGATTTAGGGATGCGCCCAACCGGAGGAGGCAGCCGGTCCCACTGACTCCCAGTTCAGTTCTCACCACAGCAAGCTGGGAAAAGCACGGAAGAAACAGTAAAAGCAGACTGCAATTTGTGCAGGGCCCCCCCTGCACTCTACTTGCAGCCATGGTCAAGGTTTTCTGTAAATCAGGGTTTATTCATCATTTCAGGTGAGCTCGTTATCCACGCCAACAGCCCCAGCAATGATCCCACGAACCCTCAGCTGCTCTCAACCTACAAATACTCCCTGGGTTTTCGCTGGTGTTTCAGTCCTGTCCCAGTGAGAGGTAACCCTGTGTGCCCTCAGCAGCCCCCAGTTTGCCCTGGGGATGGTCCAGGGGGCTGGAGAAGCTGCTCCTGGAGGAAAGGTCCTCATGAAGCAACGCTGGTGGGCAGGCAAAGCTTGGAGAGCACTTCTGGCCATCAAGTGGACATCTCCAAGCATTTCTGTGGCAAAATCACTCAGAAATAAAACCCTACACTGGGGCTTGAGGCAGCGGGGAGTTAAAATTTCCAGCCCCACTCGCTCAGGACACAACTGTGCTCCTGGTGTCCTGCCATCCACCTCCCAAAAACATTCATCCCAGAGGGTTTGCATGCCTGCTGGACCTCAAAATGATGATGCTTTTTTCTTCTGAGAGGGTTTTTTTTTGAGAGGAAGGGCAGGAGACAATGAAAAATGAAGAGCAAAGAGCTGATATCTGTGTTTTGACAGAGCAGCAACCCCTATTTCGCATCAGGTCATGAACTGAATTTTTGCAGCCGTAACAGGGCTGGGACAATTTTGTCATGGGGAGCTGTTGGGTCCAGATGCACCTTTCTTGGGGTGTTATTTAATTTCCCAGCAAGGTTTTCCTTGCAGAGATCACAGTGTGCTTGGTGAAACATTAACATGCAGCTCGGATTTGATGGGCCTGGGGAAAATAGCCCTGGACGTGAAGGGTGGAAGAGAAAGACTGGTGAATAAATGCCTTGTTGTCACAGTCCTATTAACCTCCTCTCAATCTAATCCTGTCCTTAATTGACTTTAGCCTGATTACAGTCTCGATAGGCCTGTGTGAGCCTGGGAAGGTGGGGTGGGAAGTGGTGGGGAGGGGTGGAAAGGATGCAGAGTGAGCGCTTTCCACGACGAAACACAGAGGAAAAGAAAACTAAAACTTCCCAGAAAGGGTAAGAAAAAGGAAACCTCCACCCCAGCAAACCACAAGCTGCTGCTGTTGCAATAATTAAGAGGCTTTAATAGAGATGGAAACACCCTGGGCAGGTAACAGGGAGAGGAAGCTCAACCCCTGATCAGCCAAGCTCCTGGTAAAGCGCCGTCACTGTCACCGCAATCAGCGCCGGAGCAGCGTCTGCGGGGCCTTGAAGTGCCTCTCCGTGAGGGTTCTGTAATTGCCTCGGTGGAAAGAGAGAGTTCCCCCTAGTGCAGAGCAATAAATCAGGGATAACAACCACTCTTTCCAAAATAATCCTCGGGTAGCAACAAAATCCAGCGGAGAAGGTGGTTCGGAGTCAAAATGCGGCGCCCGGATCCGAGGGTGAGTCCAGGTCTATAAATACCCCCAGCCTTTCCCAGGCCTCTGCTCCTGCCACAGTGTCTTGTCATTAACAGCGCTCAGCTGAAGGGCTGAGGTTTTTGTTCATCTGTTTATTTTCTGGCTCTTTCTCGTGCCGTGATGTTTTTTCCCACCATCCCAAAATGTTGGGTCTTGCCCCGCTGGTGCTGCAGCCCCAGAGCCTTGGTGTGTTCAGGGACCCCCCCAGGGCTGCTCTGAGCTCCTCTTGTAAAGGCCACTTCAACAGGGCCTCGAGCTTCAGCACCATTTCCAGCAAGGCTGGGCTTGGAGCCAAAGGCCCTGGGGTGGGTTTGAGGATTTGTGCCATGGCTGCAGCGCAGGGGGCACACGGGCTGAGCTGGGAGATGCTGAGAGTGCAGCCCAGAGACACAACCCTGTCCTGGGCTCAGCCCACAGCGTGGGAAGAGGGGAGGGGGGATCCAGCCCCTGTGCTCTGTTGAGACCCCATCTGCAGAGCTGAATCCAACTGCAGAGCCCCCAACAGCAGAAGGACGTGGAGCTGCTGGAGCAGCTCCAGAGGAGGCCACGGAGATGCTCCAAGGGCTGGAGCCCCTCTGCTCTGGAGCCAGGCTGGGAGAGCTGGGGGGGTTCACCTGGAGAAGAGAAGGCTCCAGGGGCCTAAAGGGGCTCCAAGAGAGCTGGAGACAGACTTTGGACAAGAGGGATCGGCTTCCCACTGCCAGAGGGCAGGGTTAGACGGGAAATTGGGAAGAAATCCTTGTCTGGGAGGGTGGGGAGGCCCTGGCACAGGTTGCCCAGAGAAGCTGTGGCTGCCCCTGGATCCCTGGAAGTGTCCAAGGCCAGGTTGGACGGGGCTCGGACCAACCTGGGCTAGTGGAAGGTGTCCCTGCCCATGGCAGGAGGTTGGAATGAAATGAGCCATAAGGTCCTTTCCAACCCAAACCATTCCATGATTTTTGCGATCGTTGTGTCATCTTCTGGAGGAGACCTCAAACCAAGGGCACTGCTGAGACGTGGCTCCTAAATCCCTCATGCTGTTCAGTGGGATGACACTCTGGAGTTCTGTGCAGGAATTAAATGCCTTCCCATGCTGTGCTTTGCACCCCTTGCCGGGCACCCCAAACCTCCCAGGCGCCCCTGGCACGGCTGTGCCCATCACAGGGGCTGTGGAACACCCCCACTCACAACTGCACCATGACCTCGGCCAGCAGGAAATTCCCAGTGCTGCCATCAACTCCTTTTTCCTTAGAAACTGCTCCAATACCGTTGGATTCGTTTCTAACGGGCAGATTTTGCCCAGATGACTCCCATTCCTCATGAATCACCTGGCTGAGCAACTCAGGGGGTTTATACATTGGCAGCCAACCGTTTCCAGCCTCCTGAGTGTTTGCAAACGGGTCCTTTGCTCCCAGTGTGCCCAGCTGGGTGTGCGGCTCCCAAAACGTCTTGTGATTCCTGCTTGGAGAATCACATCCTGGTGTTCTTGTGCTGCTGGATCAGGTGGGATTGTTGGGGCGTCCTGTGCAAGGCCAGGAGTTGGACTCAATGCACCTTGTGGGTCCCTTCCAACTCGGCATATTCTGTGTGGCCACAGCAGAGGGGACACCATGGCATGAGGGATATCCCTGTCACAGCCCCTTTAATCCACCATCTCCAACAAGAGAACACTGCTTTATCCACAGGAAAAAAAAAAGTGAAAAATAGGTGTATAAAGGCATGAGGAATGAAGCCTGAGGTTTCCACGTGAAATGTTTCAGCTGAGCAACGACTGATGTAGAAACTGGGGGGAAATTTGAGGAGTTTTGAGGTCTTCGGGAGCAAAAAAGCCTTTGTAGGAAATAATGTCACTGTAAGAGGAGTGACCTTGGCCGTGACAGCAGGTGTTGGCCTTTTCCTTTCCTCTCCCAAAGGTCCCAAACCAGCAAGTCACTCTTCATTTTCATGAAGACAAAGGAAGGCTGGAGGAGTTTCCAAATCAGAGCAGTCTGAGGACACCACACGGGACTGGGATGAGTTTTGCTGTTGGAGAGGTGCTGATGTTGGGAATTCTGGTTTAGGTACCGGGAGGTGTAACCTGAGAGCTCAGGATGGGGGGTCTGAGATGCAGAGACCCCAGAAGAAGCTTTTCCAGTATATGTTGCTCCCATGAAGTGCCCTCTGTGTGATCTGGAAAGCAAACTAACCCCAAAAACCAAGTTTTCGACTTGTCACTGTATTAAATGGGCAACTTAAGAATTGAATGTTCGGGTTTGCCTTTGGTTGGGATTTTTGCAACTAAAAACTCAGTTCTGAGATGTTTCCTTCCCCCACCCCACGTCTTCTTAGAGAAAAAAGCATAAAAAATGAAAACAGAAGAGAAAAGATCCCCCAACCACCTTGAAGGAAACGTGTAAACCACTAAAACGTGATTATTTTTCCCCAAGAGGTTGTCACAAAAAGTCTCTTGGACAGCGAGGTGGGGGTTTTTTTCCCCCATTCCTTATCCCAATTTCAGCAAAACAATTCCCAAACCTTCATTTTCAGTCACCCAAGGCCTGAAGTTGCTCCTGGCATTAGCATTCATGGCAAAGCTAGCCCTGAAATCAAACACTGCTGCTCTGCTCTGGTATCTCTTTGGCCCTCTCTGCATTCACCACGTTGCTGTAAATCAATCCTATCAGCTCCCCAGTAAATAGAATCGGTTCAAAACATTGAAATAACTCTACACAGGCCTTCTTTTTTTTTTTTTTCATCCAAAAAGGAGAAAAATCAGAACCAATAAGGGAATGAATAAGTAAATACAAAAAAAAAAAAAGAAAAAGTATGTTCTTCGTTCTTTTCTTTCGTGCTTGTTGGTTTTCTCCTCATCCAGGTGCTGGGTGGCTGAGCAGATTCCTCACATTTGCTGGGGTTTTGCTTCCAGTGGATGGAATCGGTGGGTGGGAATAGAAGAAGGAGGGAAATGTGACCCATTGCGTGTGCAAGGGGCTGTCAGGGGAAGTTTTGCTCCCCGAGAGTTTGGGGTAAAATGCCCATTTGCAAACCTGCATTTACATTGCAAATCACAGGATCCCAGAATGGTTTGGGTTGGAAGGGACCTTAAAATTCATCTCATTCCACCCCGTGCCATGGGCAGGGACACCTTCCACTAGCCCAGGTGGCTCCAAGACGCATCCAACCTGGCCTTGGACACTTCCAGGGATCCAGGGGCAGCCACAGCTTCTCTGGGAATTCCATCCCAGCCCCTCACCACCCTCACAGCCAGGAATTCCTTTCCAATATCCCATCTATCCCTGCCCTCTGGCAGTGAGAAGCCATTCCCTGTGTCCTGTCCCTCCATCCCTTGTCCCCAGTCCCTCTCCAGCTCTTCTGGAGCCCCTTTAGGCCCTGGAAGGGGCTCTCAGGTCTCCCTGGAGCCTTCTCTTCTCCAGGTGACCCCCCCCCAGCTCTCTCAGCCTGGTTCCAGAGCAGAGGGGCTCCATCCCTGGAGCATCTCCATGAGTTCTTCTGGACTTGCTCCAGCAGCTCCTCGTGCTTCCTGTGCTGGTGCCCCAGAGCTGGATGTGGTTACCCCGGCCATTTGGGGTGACAAACCCCACCCCAAGCTGATGCAGGTGCCTCGGCCCGATGGATGAACGCTCCCAGATTTCCCTTGGAGCCATGGCTGTGCTCACACGTGTGCATGTCCAGCTTCAGCCCCCTTCACTTCATCTTTATTTTTCTGATGAGCCTTGGGTTTTTTCACAAGGCTCCTCTTGGCAAGGGACGGGGTTGACAGAGACAAAGGAAGAGCTGATCAAACCCAGAGGCTCCTGCCTCTTGTCTCCCCTTTCGCGGCGCTGTGGAGGAGCCCAGCTTTAAACAAAAGCTAAACACTGCCAGTGGGAGAGCGAAGCAGGAGCTCTCTGAAATGCAAATGCCTTTTTGAGAGCAGCCAGCTTTGAAAACAGGGATCCTGCTGACTCATGTTTAGGAACTGGGGGGGAGAGAGCCTGCTCCTCCACCCGACCCACCTTCGCGTCCTCTTCAGCTCTGCCGCCTCCCGGGGACGGGTCCATGACCCCTGGGTAGGTCAAGTTGGCATTTCATGGATGAAGTGGGGACAGGATCCAGCGGATCCACAGCCCGGGCAGCATTTCCCCCTTTCCTCACCTGCAACTACTTCATTTTCCTTCTTGTTTGTGTCTCCTGGTTGTTCCCCAGCTCAGCACCCTCTCGGCACATTTTGGGTGGGTCAGGGTCTGTCCTGCCGCCGGCGCTGAGATCCGAGGAGGCAGAGGGGACCCTCCGTGCCGTCCCCATTCTCCGGCGGATCCTGCGCATTCCCGGGATGGCGGGAGCAGGAATCTGGCCTGTGTTCTTGCAGGAAGGTGAAGGATGAGGGCAGGAGGGAAGAAGGAGAAGCACAAGGAGGCGGGGGAGCAGATCCTTGTCCTTCAGGGCGATAATTTCCTCCATCCCAGTGCCAAGGACGGAGCTCGGGGCTGACACCGCGACACGGCAGAGCCGCCGAGCTCCAGGAGGGCAGGAGCCGAACCACCCGCTATTTCTGCTGTTCTTTTTGCTTTTAAAGCTCCCTCATTATTTTCTAGAGCACACTGCCAACTTCGGCTGCTTAGACCTGATTTCTGAAGCCGTTTGCACCCTTGTGCCCCTCCTTCGAGGCGGCAGGAGGGGCTGTGTCGAGCTGTGTGGCCAGGACCCAGCACGTCTGCAGATGCTTGCAAATGATCTGCCTGAGAGGCTGAAAAAATGGGTCTGTATTCTCCCCTCAGACTTTGCAGCATCTAATAAATATAATGTATTTATTAATCTTAACCCATTAATATATTTATTAATACAAACCCATTAACGACTGCAGGGTGGCTCCAATCTGATGCAAAAGTCTTTTCCTGAGCGATGGGGAGAGTTGTCCCAAGTCCCCGGCTCCTGACACCTCCCCACAGACACTGCCCAGACCCATGTGGGGGAAGATGTCCCCAATGCCCGAATTAATGCCATCAGGTGAGTGATCCCCATCTCCCCCATCCCCCAGACGAACACCCCGGGATCTGAGCTGCTCCTGGGTGGGGTATCCAAAATCAGAATATGGAATAACAAGCAGAGGATGCTGGAACTGCCACAGCTCCCAGGGACGTCGAGCTCCAGGGGCGTAATGGAAAGTCAGCCTTTTTTTTTTTTTCTAATGCGCTTCTGCTCTAATAACCACTTTTTTTTCCCCCTCATTGCTTTTCATCTGAAAACACTGGTGTGCTGCACCAGCAGCAGCTGATCAAGACTTCACACGTCCTGCTCATTATCCCCTGTTTCACACCAGGGGAAACGAGAGGGATTTATGGCACCCAATTCTGCAGAACTCTTGCCCAAAGTGAAATACCCGAGTGTCTGCTCGGGGAAAGCGCAGCTGTGCCGGGGCTGGGGCTGGCAGAGGAGACACTTTATGTGGACAGATAAAATCTTTTATTAGCCCAACTGATCTCTCTGGAAGAGCAGGCAGGTTTTAGGTGCACAGCCCCTGGTTTTCTGCAGGCAGCTCCAGAGCTCCTGCAACACCATCCCGGGCCTGTCTCCATCTCCACAAACCCCAGAGGTGCAGCAGTTGAGCTAAGACCAGCTCCCTTGAGAAGTCTCCAAGCTCCAACACTGCCAGTGTCCAAAATCCTGCCTGTTTGGGGTCTCTGCTACACCAAAAAAATCTCCTTCATGTGCCTCTTGCCATTTTTCCTTGTATCCCAATCCTTTTTCTTCCTGCTGTGGAAACCCACCTTGCAAGAAAGCGATTTTGGAGGGCGGGTGACAGAGGGGAAAATCCAGTTTGGGTGCTAGAGCCCAAGGCACTGAAAGCAGCGAAAAAAGGCTGAGGGTGGGAATTAGGGGGGCGTGGGAAGCTTCATGGGATCACACTCCTGGAGGTGACACCCATGGGCACACGGTCTGGTGTCCCCGAGGGTGTTTGGGTGGCTGTGCAAGGGGAAGAGGGGGATGCAGCAGGCTGAAATCATGTTCTTGTGCTTTCCCTCATTTTTACACTTCCATCCTTGCCAATTCCCACCCAAAATAACCCCAGCCCTGTCATACCCCAGACCCACAGCTGCAGTCTCCAGGATAAAGTAGGAATATGGGATTACGCCATTTCCCTCTTCATCTCCCTTCTTCTCCTCTCCCTCTATCTCTTCTCATGTATTAATTCCACTGAGGAACCGCCCCCTTGCCCCCCAAATTATTTATAACTGCATAAACCATATCAATAAGATTTCTCTTGTTTTTCAAAAAATAACAAAAAGGGTGGGTCCTGCCGCTGATTTACAGTAATCGTAGTAACCTGATAATAATTTCTAGCAATTAAGCACAATACTAATTCACTCATTTACTGAGTAATGCCTTGTCTTTATTTATGGGGGCTGTGCCGGAGTGTAAATATCTCACTCACTGTGTTGGCTAATGAAAATTTAGTAAGAGGCTTTTTTTTTTTTTCTCAAATGTTTATTCATTTTAAGCTATTCTTAGTAATCACGTGTGAATAAGGAGTAATTGCTTGACTTTAGGATGGTAATTAGAAAGTACTAAGTCATTGTTTTCTTCTTGCGAGCGGATGGTTTGTTTAAGTGTTGCATCTGCTCTCCCGGCACTAATTCACCCTGCCAGCCCCTCATCCCGCGCCTCCGCGCCCGCGGCCGCATCCTGTTCTCTCCAGCCGGGAATTTTCCAGGATTGACGCGCTGGCTCGGCCCTGGGGTCGCACAGAGGTGTCCAAGTGGGCGCCGAGTCGTTGCCAAAGCCTCCCTCGGGTCCCGGTGGCTCCGGGAGCGGAGCGGATCCATCAACACGCAGGGCAGGATTTGGGCATCTCTTAATCGGAGCCGGATCCCGGGAAACAACTTTCAATAAAAGAATCCCATTACAAAGCGACCAGCTGTGAAATACCGTACCTGTGTCGCACCCTGCGAACCTGCAGCCTCTTCGCTCCCTGCCGAGGGGGTGGGAGCGGCTCCCGAGCGTGGAGATGGCGAAGGAAGAGGCCGGGAATTAAAGGAAAAACGGGGAGTGGGTTTTGATATTCACGGGCAGGATTGCTCGTCTGGGGAGCCTCCCTGGCCCGGGGAATGCCCGGGGGAATGTAAGGGAAAAGTCTTTTTTTTTCTCTCTGAAGACCCCCAAAGCAGCCAGGATATACTCATCCAGGCAGAAAAAACATGTCCGGACACAAAATACTCATCCAGCTGGGAAATACGTGTCCCTTCTCAGCGCTAGCCGCAGGACTGGCACATTCCAGCCTTGCCAAGCTCAACACCTGGAAGTATCTGGAATCAGCCCTCCCCTGAGGCTGCATCTCGAACCACAGCCCAACCCAGAGGAAAAAGAGGCCAATTGGTGGGAATTCGGGGCTAATCCACACCCCGCCTCGGTTTTCCTTCGCAAAGAGCTCCGAGATCTCCTGGAGAAGCACCGGGCTCCCACATCAGGTGGGATTTGGGCACGGCAGGGTCATTGCAGACGTCAGTGCTGGACAAGAGCTTTAAAAGCACCGAGTGACTTTCGAGTGCTTCTCTGAGAGCATTTACAGGGCCCTGATTTACCGAGCGCTCAGAGCAGCCTGTTCTCCCTGGAAAACAGGGCTCGGGAAGCACTCAAGCATCCACGGTTACAAGCTTTGCACTGTTTTAATCTCTGCCTTTCTCAGCTTTCCTGTCTTTTTAATGGGGATAACGCGAGTCCCCTGGACACATTCCCAAGCATTCCCACAGCAGCTGCTGGGCTGTCTGCACCCACCTCCAACAAGGGCAGCCCATGAAACTCCCATAAAAAGGGAAGGATGGTCCCTCCTTCCCTGTTCCATCCCCATGTGACAGCAAAGATGGGGAACATCCCCAGCGCCTGCAGGTGCTGGGAACACCAAAAATCGGTAGAAAGCCATGGGTACCATCAAAAAGATATCTCAGGGAACAGGGTAAGAAATTGGATGATGTAGATGCCCTGCAGGTCCATCCCGTCCATGGGGTACAGAGGTTTCTGGGTGGGATTGGTACATCCTCCATTCCTTGCTGTACCTATATCGTGCATCCCTGGAAGCCAAAGGAGGCAAAGGAAGAGCCAAAACACCCCCGAGAGCACTGAGGAGTCTGAACCACCTCCTTATTAGCTTCAGCTGCCTCGTGTTTACGTCTCCCAGAGATCACTTCATGGTCACACCCTATCCCTCTCCAAGCAATCCCTTTCCTCCTGCACCATTCCCGGAGATTTTGCTTTGCTTGGAGCCGCGTTGTGGCCACAAAGAGCCCCGAAATCACCTCGCTGTGAGCTGCAAAGGCCACAGAGTTTCTGTGTGTCCAAGCAGTCAAAGCATCACCCAGGATTTCCAAAGCAGCCACCGGGAGAGGGCAAAGGAGGGGCCGCGGCTGGTGCTGTCTCGGGGGTATTTCACCGTAGAATCGCCCTGGGATTGCCCTCGGCAAAACAAAAACGCCCTTTCCACCCCTCCGGACACCCCCCTCGCTGGGGCAGGGGCTCGGTGGGTGCAAAGGAGCTGCTGCAAGAGGAAGAGGCGGATCTGGGGCACCTCAATAAATCCCTGCAGGGCTCACGTCCAGCCGCCTGCTTCCCAGAGATAAAAGGGAAGCGGCGCTTCTCCGAGGCGCGGACAGTGGGTTAATCTCCTGCACCCGTGTCACGGGGAGCAAGGACCGGGCTGTCAGCATCCCAAAATGTTCCAGGGAAATCAGCCCCAAGCAGCCGCTTGAGGAAGGAGCAGCGATTTGTGTTTATTTAACGCGGGGAACTGGAAAGCGTTGGGTTTGGGGTTTTTTTTCCATCCTGGAGTGGAAAATTAATCCTGCAGAAAGGCCCTGGGGTTTGGGTATATTATTGAGGTGCTTTGAGATCTATCCTAAGGTGTGATGCAGCTCTGACAGGTCCCACGCTGGGAATGTAGGAGGGCAGGGAAGAGCCCGGCAAAATTGCAGATGCTGGAGGAAAATCACTCGAGGGGCCAGAAAAAAGGGAGCTGTAATGACATACAAGCAGCTTCAGAGGGGGGAAAATGCTGGGCAGGGAAAGAAAGGGAAGAGCTGCTGCAGGACGTTAGTGCCAGACACATTCACACCGAAATTAGGCTGAATTTTTAGCAGAGAGGATGATTAATCCTGGGAATAAATTATCAAGCAAAATGGGAAATGCTCCACCTCTTGATGTCTGTGCATAAAAACCAGGTGCCTTTCGGGAGGATGAGCTTTAATCAAACCCAAAGCTCTGGGCTGCCCAAAGCAGCCCCTCGGGGGTGGCCTCTGGCTGATGTTCCAGGTTGATGTTCCCATTGGATCTCCTGAGCACCACCAGGACCTATAAAACCTGACAGTCCATATAAAATGATTGCTCCCCTCTGCCCCAGGAAAGGACTGACACATCTGCCTTCCGAGATGGCTGGAGACACTAAGGAATTGCCAGGTGCCAAATGGTTTTTTTTTTCTTCCAGTAATAAAAGAGAATTTAATTGTTGAGGCCAAGTTAAAGACCCCTCCAAGGCCGTTGTGGGTCCAGCAGCACGATATAACGATGGGTTTTATTTTCACAATAAGTGCAGGGAAACCTGCATTTCTATTTTTATTTTTGATTTTTCTTCTCTTCTAAACTTGGACGTGTTGTCTCCAATCTTCTTCCCAGTTCCTGGCCTCTATTATAATATCCCTTTATTTCTGATGCAGGTTGGTGGCAACCTTGGGATGCTCAGAGCCCCCTTTCAGGGCAGTTTGGGGGCGCAATGCCATGGGGTGGGGGTGGCAGATGAATTGCTATTTGTCCTTAATGACTTCCATTTAAAATTGCCTACAAAGTGCCCTAATTATTGTCCAGGTGCCATTTTAACCCTCAGGGTGGGGAAGGAGCACGGGCCAGGTCGGCAGCTGCAGGTTGTTTCTGCTGAAGTGGATGGAGGGGATGGGAACCAGGAAAAGCCCAAAGAAAGGTGGAGAAAGGGGTGGGAAGTCACTGTGCAGAGCCGGATTATGCCCTTCCCTATACCCTTAAGTCCCCAAATGGCAGCACAGGAGCAGGAATGAGCAGTGAGACTTGTCCAGCATCCCAGCTCCATCCCGCATCCAGGTGATTTAATGCTGGTGAGCACAAGAGGCGCTCCCAAATCATCATCATCCCTCCAGATTTGGGGCTTCAGTACTTGTCACACCAAAGAAGTTAATATCATTTATCCAGTGGCCAGCGTTTGAATGTCGTTTAGCAGATTTGGGATTTATCACTCCCCTTCCCACCCCCGTACTCACAATCCACTGGGAGTAACAAACCAGGTAGGTCCTAACCCAGAAAATCAGCTCCTCCACCCCAGAAATAGATATGCTACTTAACCTCAGCCAGCCAGGGAGGGGAAAAAAACCCGATAAAACCGAGACAAGGTGGGGTTTTGCCTCCCCGGGCTCCATCTCGGGGAGAATTTGGAGCGTTTCCGATCAAAGGCAGCCCCGCAGCGATCGCTCCGCCAGCGCAGCGGGAGCCGCTTCCCGGCTCCGCGCAGGGACGGCTCCCCGGGGACCCCGAGGCAGCGCTTTGAGCAGAGCTTACAGCATCCTCCCCTGCCAAAAACCCTTCCCGGTGTGAGCTTTTGGTCTGCGGTGCAGGAAACGGGAGGGATATTTTAGGACCGGTCTTGTTCTCCCGCTGCTTTTCTTCTTCTTGTCTCCTGCTGCTGCTTCACTTTTTTGATCTCTCTTCTCTCTCTCTCTCCCTTCATGTCTGTCCTTTGGAGGTGAGATGCAGATCCCTTTTCTCCTGCTGTGTGTGTGTCCCAGTCCCCACATCCAGGAGATGTGGCACCATGGAACCTCCTCCCTGGGGCTTTGAAAGCCGTGAAATCTCTGGGATGCCTGAAGGAAAAAGAATGTTCAAATATTCAGCACATCCTACCCTCTGAACCCACCACCCATCCCCAACATCTTTTGGCATAATTATTTACACAGTTGCTTCCAAGCAGTTTGCAAAGTGGTCGCAGAGCCCAGTGCAAAGACAGAGGGCAGGGCTGGATGGGATATTGGGATTAAATCCTTCCCTGGGAAGGGGGGAAGGCCCTGACACAGGTTGCCCAGAGAAGCTGTGACTGCCCCATCCCTGGAAGTGTCCAAGGCCGGGTTGGATGCGACTTGGAGCAACCTGGGCTGGTGGAAGGTGTCCCTGCCCATGGCAAGGGGGTGATACATGAGGGGGCTTCAAAGTCCCTTCCAACCCAAACCATTCCGGGATTCTGTGATTATTGGGATGCAAGAATTTTGAGTTATGGTAATGAACCCCACACCAAAAAACTGCACTGTTCCCATTCCTTTTGCCTCCCCATCACAGTTCAGCTCAGGACAGAGGCAGAAAGTGTGAGGCCCCATCCCAGTGCCAAGAGCATCCTCCAATCCAGACACCAGCATTCCTGAGCCACCAGCACAGCCCAAGTGCCCCTAGGTGTGGTGAGTCCTTCAAGGGGCTGAGCTGTCACTGGCGCAGTAATGAGATAATCAAGGAATTACTTAGTCTCTTCTGCAGGTGCAGAATGCCTCTGGGACATTCCCCTTGCTGCCATCCCCCAAGGACCAGACCTGAGGGGCATCCCAAGGGACCAGGGGGATGAGGTGCAGTGCCTGGTGTCGGGGTTGCAGCACGTTTTCCATCCCCAGGTTGATAAAGCAAGCTCATGGTGTTCAGTCCATATCCCTCACGCCACATGTGCCTTTTTTCCCTGCTCTGTCTCCCTTTGTGGAATTACCCAGCCAGGAGCAGGGCAGTGCAAAGCACCAGGGACACTGAGGACGTTGAGCTGGAGTAAACAACTCCCACATCTCTTGGGTCTTGTTTGCCAGCCACCCAACCCCTGCCCCTCTTCCACCCTTGGCTTTTCCAAGAGCCGGACAAACCCCTGGCCCCTGGATAACACCCACAGCCCCCTGCCCGCGTGGATTCCCTACCCAGGGGGCTGGCAACGAGTATCTCCACACACATATGGCATCCTGACTCCTCTGAGCACATTTTTAGGGCAAGATTCTCATCCCACTGCTCGCTCGACTGAAAATAGAAAGCTGAATTGGGGATGGAATGCGTTGCTGTTGGCTGGGGAAGCAGCAGGCAGTTAAAGAGGAGGGGCTGCCAGGAGTATTTTAGACAAAGAAAAAGAAAGATAAGCAAGAAAAAAATGATTTTTAAAAAAAAAAAAAGAAAAAAAGAGGAGAAAAAGTTGTTTATGGTTTTGACTCGGCAGGATCGTTTTGGAAAAGCTGATCCTTTGCAGGGAAATCCGGAGAAAAGGGAGGATGTGGGACAGCAGTGGGGGGTGGAAAGAGGTGGTACATCCATATGGAATAAGAAGAAGCAGCTCTGTGGTTTTACCTTTGTAGATCAGCCAAGGTTCATCCCATCTCCTCTCCAAGTCACATCTTCTACCTGGGCACCCCCAAAGTCATGGCTGTGGTGGCAGGTCCCTCAGAAGGTGGGATGTCCCTCTTGGGGGACATCTTTGCCCAGCCGGGGACACACTGGAGTGGGTTATACGTGAGTCACTGCATCAGCTGAGCATTTAAAGGGTATATTTAATACAAAATATGGAAATCCCCATTTGTGTGGGGGATTTCGTGATATTTGTCAATGTTGCAACGAAATTTATGGGAATTTTCCGCTGCCGCCAAAGGAACGTCTGCCAAAGAAACTCATTTACTCCTGAGCATTTCCTCCAAACTTGGCCCCTCTCACACGCTGTAAATCTGCTTTTAAAGTCTTTTCAGGATAAAAACAAAGCAAACAGCAAACTAGACCTTTCCAAAGGGCCCAGATTGGGGTCTGGGGTGATCCAGCCTAGAGCAGAGATGTCCCTGGAAGTGGAGGTCACCCACCCTGTAGATCAGCTGTTGTGATGTCGTCCCAAGCCTTGTAGCTCCTGGCACATTCTGGGGTAATTTGTACCACCCCAAGCACATGGCCAGGCACAAAGAACGCCCTTTAATTTGCCATAATCCCAGTTTGGCTCCCGGGCTCATCAAAGCCAGGGCTGGGTCAGGCTTTTCTTCAGGCAGCGAAGAAAAGAGCCGAGGAAGGGGAAAGAAATTCTCTGCAAAAAGCCATTTGTCCCCTCGGCTTTATTCTGGCTGCAGAGCCGGAGCAGCTTGTAGCTCCAGAGAACTTTTAATAGAAATCTTCAGAATGAAATGGGCTACAGCTGTTTGCCTTGATAAATATATTTTATGCTACATGCCTGAGCCGCCATCTGTTTGCTGATCCGAGCATTTCTCCTCGGCAGCAGCTCCAGAGAAGCCATCAAAGGGAATAGCAGGAGATGGGTTTCCTTGCAGGTACAGGGGGAGAGGTGAAGCGGCCCGTGCAATGGAGTTATTCTGGTGGCTTAATGTGCCAAAGTGTGACAGGAACAAGAGGCAGGAGGGTGGGTGGGCTGGGAACGGGGGGAGCTGGGCTTTTCTGGGCTTGCTGCTGGGGTTATCCCAGGGCAAATGCTCTGTGGAGCACCCAGGGCAAGGGGCAGGCTCTCCAAGGGATTTAGGCGTTGGGAGGTGCAACAGCCTAGGAGGGGATGCAGAAATCTTGGTGCTTAATGAGAATTAAAATCCTCCACACCTGGGAGTGCTTATATATATATCTGTACACAAAGATATAGGGAAGTAATTCCTGGCTATGAGGGTGGGGAGGCCCTGGCACAGGTTGCCCAGAGAAACTGTGGCTGCCCCTGGATCCCTGGAAGTGTCCAAGGCCAGGTTGGAGCAACCTGGGCTAGTGGAAGGTGTCCCTGCCCATGGCAGTGGGTTGGCCTTGGTGACTTTTGAGGTCCCTTCCCACCCAAACCATTCTGGGATTCTGTAAAAAATCACCACACTCCATCAGGAAATTTCATGAGGGATTAGGTTTTTATGCACCTGAATAAAAGGAGTGGTTGGACTTCAGCTCCTTCCCTCATCTCTCTCCATCTCCACACGGGAAAAATCTCCTTCTGCAAAAAATATTTGAAGAACCTTCCCCATAAACCCCTGCACTGGTGTAAAAGCACCATGAGCATCACGTCTCCAGCTGTTTTTCTGCTGCCCTCCCAGCATCGTTTCTCCTGCAGAGACATCCAGCTCTCCCTGCTTTAGGGGGACACGCCGGGACCCCGTGGGGACATCATTCCAGATGGATGTACAACCTCTCTGCAACGGAAAACCCACCACCACAGGACAAGGGGGAATGGGTTCGCATTGAAAGAGAGTAGGATGAGGTAAGATATTAGGGAAAAATCCTTCCCTGGGAGAGTGGTGAGGCCTTGGCACAGGTTTCCCAGAGAAGCTGTGGCTGCCCCGTCCCTGGAAGTGTCTAAGGCCAGGTTGGAGCAGCCTGGGCTAGTGGAAGATGTCCCTGCCCACGGCAGGGAGTTGGAACTACACGACTTCAAGGTCCTCTTCCAACCCAAACCATTCCATGATTTGGGCTCTTTGGGCTTGTAGTTAAACCCTTGCCTTGTTGCTCCTGTAAAAACTTTCCTGTCAGAGAGAGGGGTTTGCTTTCCTCCTTCTCCTCCTCTCCTACTCACACTCAGCCATGGCACCACTACACTTAGCCTAGGTATGTAATAGCTGGTTGTCACTGCCACTCCATGCCTAGGTGACAGGTGCCCTGGCCAAAACACGGCTTATTATTATGATTATTGCTCTCATCGCTATGATTATCAGATTATTTTATATTGCCTCCGAGGTCAGGGCTGCAGGAGGGGCTGTAGGAAAAGGGAGCCCTGTGTCCGGGGGGACTGGAATCAGGGAGCTGGGCAGGCAGGCAGGCAGAGGTGATCCTGGCTGGGCAGGAGAAGGGCACCAGGACGCCGGGTTTAATTGGGTTGTGCCAAATTCTGTCTGAGGTCGACAGCGCCCGCGGGGTGAGGTTGGCAGGAAGATGTGGGTGTGAGCACTGTCTGCCAGCGGAGATGCCACGGGTGACTCAGGGACATGGGCCTGGAGGACCCCAAGGGTCACACTGAAGGGCAATTATGGTCTCTTTATTATATTTATAGCTGGAAAACAGCGTCCTTCCCTCAGCCCGGGCTCGGGGTGGTCTCTGTGCTGCACAGCCCAGCTGGGTGTGCAGCAGGGGCCACCCCACCTCAGGGAGGGAAAGCACTGCCAGCCCAGCCCACCAGAGAGGATGTCCCCGCTGGAAAATCCCCCTTTCCTACGGGGCTCTGGAAGGTGGGATGCTGTTCCTTCTCCCCGTTGATTTGGGGTCAAAATCTCCACACCTTGCCCAGGATGCCCCCATGGCTCATGGGCACGGGGACGGTCCTGAGTGGGGCTGGGCTGGGGGAGCCACGCTGGGACATGGTGTCCCCCCTCGATGTTCCCAGGGCTGGTGCACACCAGGGCATGGGGAGCATGGTCCATCTGTCCAGCTCCATGTCCCCAGCATTCCCACAGCAGCCCCCATCCTGCGGCCACCCTGTCCCAAGCGATACTGGCCCCTGTTTTGGGATGACCATGGGCTGGAAGAAGAAGAGAGGACTTCAAAGGCTGCCTTGGATTGGTGTCCTCAGCAGGGCTCTGATCACAGCCCGTGGGAAAAGTCTCCCAGCACCACCTGGATCAGGCCCTACCCAGGGCTGGAGCAATTTGTGCCTTTCCTTTGCCATGTCTGTGAAACACTCCTTTTGTCCAGCCTCTTTCTCCCTCTCTCCACTCCTCCGATTCTTCCACTCCTATTCCTCCAGCACTTTAAAATTCAAGGGGATTCAATACAATGCAGGAGGTTTTATATATAATTTTTTTTTTTGTATTTTCCTCCTCCTCCCTCGTCTCCCTCATCTTTCATCTCAAGTGTCTCCAAGCCCTTTGCTGGGGCAGATAAAGGCTGAGCCAAGTCCTTTTGTGGGGCTGGGCACCCTGGCAGTTCAGAAAATGCCATGGAGCAGTGAGCAGGAAAGGAAGGAGGCTGTTCCAGGCTCTTCACAGCTCCCAGACCAGGCTGGAAAAACCTGGGGTACTGTGGGAAAGAAGCCTCTTCCCTTTAGCGTTGCCCAACGCCTGGATCTCGAATTCCCCATCTGCCTGGATCTCCTCGCCCCCTCCCTGTCTCAATCCACCGGTTCACCCCAAAAACCGGGGCTAAAAGGGATGATTTGCTCACTCAGCATCCCACATGTGGGTCCCCACCCGCGGACCACCCCAGGAGCTCAGTGTCACCCACCCACACACTGAGTCTTGACCTCCTGGGAGCCTCTGGCTGGATTTGGGTGTTTTTCTGTCAGGTCACACTTACTCCTGTGAGTGATTCCTTTCAGCAACGCCAGGCACTGAATCACTGGTCTGTGATCCTGTAAAATTAACATGCCCTGCTATAAATAACCCTCTCTAATGGCCTGTCATTCCGTGGCTTTTGGAAAGGCTCAGCTCATGTGAGCGAAAGTTTTAATGACTGTAATTGGAATTAGATGAAACCCATCAGTGTTGGGCTTTCTCTGACCCGTGCTAGGACAGAATCTGTCATGCATCAGGGAAAAACCGCCCCCCCTGGGACATGCCATGCCCGTCTTTCTCCAGGAAAACGCTCGGGAAGTGCAGCCAGTGGCTGTGCAGGGAGTGCACTCAGGGTTTTCCCTTTCCCATTCAATCCCGTGTGGTTGCCGTGGGATGTGACGGAGGAGCTGGTGGCTCTGGGATACACCAACAGAGCCAGGGACGTGCTGTGGGGGGATCAGGACCAAACTTTTAGCCCTGACAGCTTGATATTTAGGAGGAAACACACAAGCTGTCGTGGCTCCGGGTAAAACAGAGGCTTCATTCCGCATTTGGAGCAACAGCACCTTCCACGAGGGCTTTGCCTTCACCCAAATTCCAAGGGCTGCGTTTCGGCCGCTGCCATTCCAGGATCTCGGCTCGGATGGGAATCACTTTGCTCACAGCTCAGTGTTGTCTTGTTTCCTCTCCTCCCCGCAAAAGGTCCCCGGGGCTCCCAATCCCACGTGTCCACCCCCAGCCCTCACGGAACCCCCGGGAGCGGCCGGCGGCCCCCGGGAATGGGATAACAAGTCCCCCCGTGCCCCACACGTGCCGCCTGCACACAACAAAACATGTCCTCTCCCGGGATCCAGGGTGGCACGGGGCAAACCAGGAGATGCCCAAGTGCCCCAGAAGTGCTGCTTTACCCTCACCACTGTGCAAAGATCCCGCTGATGAGGGGGACGGGGAGAGGGGATTGCTGCTGCCTTCGGGTTTGTTCCTAAGGGCCAGAGAGGAGGAGAAGACAAGAAAATTTTTTTTTTTTTTTTTTTTTTTGGTCCTAATAGGCCCCAGGAATTTCCAGGCACGCAGAGACACCCAGAGCGACGCTTGGCTCTCATTACCCGGGGAAGGAGGCTGAAGGCACGGCAGGGAGGCGAAGGGGGAGAGGGGAGGGATTGCCGCACGACTTTTGCAGCAAAAAGACGTGGAAAACATTCACTAAACCCCTCAGCAAGGCACTTATTGTGTTACTGGGGAAACTGAGGCACGGGAGGTTTCGGCTTCCTGACCCACGGCTCAAAAGTGTGGGCAGAGGGGAGGTTTTGGGGGAGCAGAGCTTTGCAGCCTGGTCCTAAGAGCCTGAGATTTAAGAGGAAACACAAGCTGTCGTGGCTCCAGGTAAAATAAAGGCTTGGTCTCATGTGTGGCCTCAGAAAAACGAGCAACAGCACCTTCTGTGAGGTGTTTGGGTCATCCAGGCAAGGAGGGAGAGGAGTAAGATGAAGATGGATCTGCTCAGCCATCAGCTTCCATCGCGTCTTTTCCTGCTCTTCTCCACGTTCCCCTTCCCTTTATTCACTGTTTATAAATCTTCCCAGCTTGTGGGAATGAAATTCAGATTTTGGTGTATTAACTAATTCAGGAGATAGATGGTTTAGGGTGGGTTTGTTGGTTTTTTTTCCCCCCTATAAAACTTTTTCTGCCAAGCAATTTCCTTTTTATGACAAAAGTTTTTACCCCACTTGGGCAGTTTAAATAGTTTGACACTTGCTATTAATGTTTTTCACCGAAAAGATTAGATGTTAAAGAGAGGGCAGATGTTTCCAAAAGCCACATAGAAACACAAAACCTGAAAATAGAAAAAGTAAAAGTGGCTTAGAGCTATCAGAGTGAACAGTCTGGTTGGTCTGCAACAAGCTACCATTTGAATTTAGCAGTTGCAGAAGAATTTTAAAGGGCTTGTTAACACTCGCCATCAAAGACAATGTTTTTATTTCAAAATTGCCAGCAAACCCAAAAAATTTCGTTTTCTTCTCTCTCTATTTGTAAGGGAATATTCACTGGGGTATTTGATAGCTGTAATTTACTCTTCAAGCTGTGTAATTATCCACCTCAATCAAAAGGCATCATTTCTATCTTTGCTCGAAGAATAAACTATTCCACTGCAAAACAAACGCCTTTTCCTCCATTTGAGCGAATCCCAGGCACAGGCTGGAATTTCGCAGCCAACTTTTGCTTCCAGAAACGCTCAAGCTCGTCACGGGCTCTGAAAGCTTTCGGGGAATAAAGAGAGGGAAGATGGGGCTGGATATTCGCTCCCAGCTCTGTAACAGCACCCGAGAGATGGGAGGGAGGACGGCAACACGTGTTGCTGGATGGTTTTCCCCTTTTACTGCAAATTTTGGGGATTCAGGGCATGGGCAGAAGGGGAAGGAGCTGCAGGGTTACCCAGAGGTTTTCCTTTTGACACCTGAAAGCACCAGAAGTAGCGCAGAACTGTCATTTTTTTCTCAGTAATATTCTTTTTTTTTTTCTTATGGCCCTTCTTTCCAACAAAGAAAAACCATTTCCCAAGAAGGCTGGGAACTGGGAATCTCCAGCGTCCCATTTCCCTCCCCTTTGCTGGGCTTGGAGTTGTCTTTCATCTGTCTGGGTGTAAAACCCAGCTCAGGCTCATTTTAAAGTCTCTGCTCGTCTCAGTTTAAATTTGAGGACGTCGCTCTGACTTAGGCACGAGCAGGGTCATCTGGGCTCATTATTTCCCAGGGGGGTTATCCACAGCCAGCCTCTGGAGACTGCAGAGTTACAACCTGTAAAACTGAGAGAAGGAAAAGCAGGAAATTGCCTTGTAAAAACCACGAGGACTTTTGGCTTTTGGCTTTTTGCTGGAGCTCTAAAATCCAAGGGCAGCTCTGGAGCCAGCGCAGTCCTTGCCTTGTTCCTGCCAGACTTGGGAGACAGAACTTTTCTTCCCCATTCTCTCCTTAGCATAACAATCCCTTGTTACCATAATAAGATTAATTCTTGTGCTGCAATCAGGAAGCCCTGCAAACCCTAAATAATATCATTCCTTTGCCAGGTCTATGAAGGAGCAGGTTTTCTTTTTTTTTTTTCTTTTTTTTTTTTTCTCTTTGCATTAAAAAAAAAAGGAAATCTTGTAATCTTGAGATAAATATAGCAGTGTGGGAGCTTCCCATTCTCCCCCAATCTGATTGCAGTGGCAGCAAAAGGACATGGGCCTAATTAAAGTGACAATCAAGCAAAAATGGCATTCACCATTTTTATACAAATGCTCCATTTAACCTTTTCCAGCTCGTTTATAATTTTCTCCATTGAACCAGTTTTTATTTTCCTTTAGCAAAAGAAGTCCAAGGCGGGTTTCACAGGGAGCCTGTGGGATGAAAAATCCCTTTAAATGATATTAAAGGCTGGTGCTGAGGAAAGCGTCCAGCAGCCTCATCACATCCTTCCCCTGGTATTTCCCTGCAGCCAGCTCCTCTCTCGCAGCCACGGGAGGAGCTGTGGAGCTCCTGCCTTCCCTCCGAGGGCCCTGTTGAGCTGGGAAAGTTTTGTGGGACCGGGAAAAAGTCAGGATCAGATGGTAGTTCTTTAGCAAGCACTAAAGGAGTCCAGTGTTTGTCACGTTCAGACACCCAAATAACACCCTAAATGCAGAGTTTTAATAGTTTTTTAGTGGACTGAGACAATCTGCCCAGATCTCAGGGGTGGGGGGATGGAGGGTGAAATGCAGCCCCGATTCTCCTGCAGCATCAGCAAGACAGAGAAACAATTCCCAAACACATCTGGGCCCATCTGGGCCGTGAAACAGGAGCTGAGAATGATAAAGGCTGGCTGGTGCCCCCTGGACCTGTTCGCACCAAGAAGTTCTCTCACGGTGACAATTCTCTCTTGACCCCAGGAAACACCTCGTGGAGCTTCACCCCAGGGTTTGGGAGCCGTTGCCCTTCACTGCCGTGGTGCCCCACAGATCCCAAGCTCCAGAGCCAGGCTGAGGCACATCCAGCCCATCTGTGCACCAAACTGCAGCAGGTCCAACTGGGCTGCTTTAACCTTGAGCGGCAGCGCCCGCTGACAGGAGAGCAGAGAACCAGCTGAATGCAAAGCACTGCATTAAAATAACTCTGCATTAGAAGACCTGCATGAAAGGAGGCATCAAAGCATCCAGGGAACGGTGAGGGGACTGATCTTGAAGAAGGTGGGAAGGGTCTGGTGGTGGGGCTTGGCCACCTTTGCACCCTCGACACATCGCGGGGCCCCGGCGGGAGCTGTGAGCACTGGGCAGGGTGGGGGGAAACCACGGGAGGAATTCATGGATCTCAGCATATCCTGAGTTGGAAGGGACCCACAAGGATCAAGTCCAACCCCTGGCCCTGCACAGGCACCCCAGAAATCCCACCCTGTCCGTCAGAGCGTTGTCCAAACCCTCCTGGAGCTCTGGCAGCCTTGGGGCTGTGCCCACTGCCCTGGGGAGCCTGGGCAGTGCCAACCACCCTCTGGGGGAAGAACCTTTCCTGAGATCCAACCTGAACGCCCCCGGCACAGCTCCAGCCATTCCCTGGGTCCTGTCCCTGCTCACACAGAGCAGAGCTGGAGCCGCCCCTCAGGAGGAGCTGCAGCCCCCAGTGAGTCTCCCCTCAGTCTCCTCTTCTCCAGGCTGAAGTGCCAAGTGCCCTCAGTCCCTCCTCGTATGGTCCCTCCAGACCCTTCACCTCCCTCACCCCCCTCCTTTGGACTCTCTCCAACAGCTTTAGATCTTTCTTATATTGTGTTGCCCAAACTGCCCCAGTACTGCAGGTGAAGCCACCCCAAGTCAGAGCAGAGCGGGACAATCCCCTCCCTCACCTGGCGATGCTTTGCCTGATGCCCCCCAGGACTTTGGGCTGCCAGCCCACTGCTGACTCCATCCCATGTTCAATTTGCCCTCACCCAGAACCTCCAGGTCCCTTTGCCCCATCCCAGGTAGGGGCAGGGGGGATTTGGTAAGGACCCTGTGTTAAGCAGACACTGTTCCAGCAGTGGTGGTACAGGCAGAGAGGTGCCTGCTCCCTGACATCTGGCTTCAGCCTTCCCAGGGGCTGCTCCCACTGGCTCCCCTAAGGCAAAGGGGATGCCAGGTTGGCATTAGAAAGCCAAGCCATCCCCGCCTGAACCCAAAATGTCATCAGAGCGCTTTTATTTTTTGGTTTTGACCCTCAAAAGCTTCTTTCTCCCCTCGCCGGGGCTGTTCCCAGGCCCTGCCTATCTCTGCCCATATTGCTCCCAGACCTGCTGTCCAAGAGCTTTATCAAGTGCCACAAGCTGAGGGGTTTTGGCAGCTGTCCACGGAGCTGGGAGAGAAAGGAGACAAGGAGAAAGAGAGCCCAGGCCCTCCCCCTCGATTTGCTTCCCTGGCCTCAGCCAGGGCTGTTTTCAAAGAGGATCCGGTGGGAGATGTGGAAAGGGACTGGCATTTTTGGCTGGGGTTGCACTGGGAAGCGAGGCAGTGTGAGAGCTGGGACACTCACACCCCCCTCGTGTCCCAGGCAGAGGAGCTGGCAGAACTGGGGGATTTTGGAAGGCAGCTGCCTTCACTCCTGCAGGGAAAAGCAGTGGCAGCCGTGCCAACGTGGGGCCAAAGGAAAAGGTGTCCCCGTGTTTCCTGACCTCTCCAAGAGCATCCCAGGAAGGGGGTGACCACTTGGGAGATCAGCCTCCTGCCCCAACGCCCCTGGTTTGCTGGTGGGAAAAACAGGGTTCTAAATATCTCCCCAAAAGCTCAAAAAGGCTTCACTGCATCCTGCCATCTCCAAGGATATCCCTTGGCATCTCCACAAGACCTCCCTGCCCCAGGCCTGCAGTGATAGGGAGGGTCACTCCTATTATTGGGAAGGACAACTGCTCCTTCCTCCATCCCATCATCCAAACAAACTGCTTTACAATTAGGAGACAGCTTTAAAGCCTTTGTGTTGCCAAGAGGTAAGGAAGGTGAGCAGATGTCCCAGAGGGGGAGGCACTGCGGGGTGTGTTTCCCCAAGGCCACGGGGGAAGCTCTGCAGCAGGAGCAGGGAAAACCTCTTGAGTTGGCACAGCTCTGTGTTTTTACACCAGGACCCTGTACAGCTTTCACTTGTCATATGCATTTTTAAATGACAAGGAAAAGATTTTATGAACCAGGGAAACGTGTGATTATTTTCCCCTCTCTCTCTCCCTTCCAGGTGCTTGGCTTAGCGTCGTAATACCACAGGAATGAAATCCATCTGAGTTGCTGTTGTCCTGCTGCTTAAAACTCCATTTTCTGTCAATATTGCTTCATTTTGATCAAGCTGCTTACATGTTTTATATTATTCTCTATTTTTTTCCCCCCTTCCATTTTGCCGCAGCCTTTCAGAACATTTTGTTTCTTGCACTTCCCTGTAAATACTTCTCAGTAAATAGCCTGGAAGTAAGAGAGTCAAAGGCACGAGGAAAGTCTGGGCTTTCATGGCTGTGGTGTTTCATATCTAATGCACTTGTCAATGTGGAATATGAAAAATAAAAAAAAAAAAGGGGGAAAAAAAAGAGGAACGTACCTGGTTTAACCCCGCCGAGGTTCAGAGGGAAGGGAGGGGTTTAGCATCTGCTCTTCCCAGCTCCTAAAATTGCTCTTTGCCACATGGGGCAGGTGTGCAACCCCAAATTCCGCAGGGAGCCGTGGATATGGTCCCGCTAAAGCCAAGGTCTGGGGGCAGGGGGATGCAAAGGGACCCAGCGGGAGGTTTCCAGCTGCAAACCCAGCCCCGTCCCAGCTCCGGGGGCAGAGCCCCTCGGCAGTGGCTGAGATTCCTCCCCAAAGGCCGTCTCACGCAGCCCCATGATCCTCTCAGCTCTTTAATTGCAATGATTCATTTCCTTCCACAAAGCAGAGCAGATTTAAATGAGATATCCGAGAAGAGCATCTAATAATCAGTTTGCACTTGAGTTGGTCTCCTGGAATTGAGCAGGTGGAGGGGAGCTGCTCTTGCAGGACGATGCTCAGGCTGCAGCAAAGCCAAAATTATGCCAGAAACCTGATTTTTTTTTTTCCCCCTGCCTAGTCCTCTAAATCAAATTTGACTACCAATGTAGTCGAAACCACAAAGGTAATCAGTTAATAAAACTTCGCACTTACATGCTACTTCCACTCAAGGATTTAAAGCCCTTTGCAAAGGTCAGTGTTGCAATGATGAGAATTTTCCAGCTGAAATGTTTTCACTGGGAAGGAGAAAGAGGGGGTAAAAAAAAAAAAAAAAAGAGAGAGAGAGGAAAAAAACATTCTCGATTACTGGAAGTTCAAAATTCTGCAGGTTTTAAGGCAGGCAAGGAATAATATTTTTTGTGAAAGGAGGAGAAGAAATTGCCATGCAAATGTTAATGGTGTTTTGAAGCTTCACAGGAAAGCCTGACTTGTGTAGCAGCCTTAATATACATTAGTACCCCCAGTCTGCAAGCAAACAACATTTTGCAGAATAAACTGAAACACAACAGGGAGAGTCTGGGAATTATTTAGAAATCTAATTCCCACTGAAATCAGGCAGGGAGCATTTTATTCCACGCGCATTTAAATCAGCGCCGCTGCCAGGAAAAATACACCACCTGTAACCTGCCTGGCAGGGCAGGCATGGAAACATCACCGGGGTGGGAGCCGCTGCCAAAACCCCTCCGAGGGTTGGAGTGGAAGGATGTGCTGCTGGAAAACACACCCCAGGAGTGCCACTGTCCCTTAGCCAAGGAAACACGAGGCATTGGACAGTTCCAAGGATTCAGCCCCACTTTGGCACCTTTTCCTCGCAGGTCCATAAGCAGGCAGGGCTGAGCAAACGTGCATCCGTGGGCAAAATCAAATCAGGTTTATTTCCTTAGGGATGCCAGCTAAAAATAATAATAAAAGCTCTTTATTTCCAGGGTGACTACACTCGTCCGCTGAGAGCAGAGCCTGTGTGCGATGCTTGGGTTTCAATCAATAAAACTCAGCTCACCGCTGCTCCTGAGCCAGGTTTAACCCACCTGGCATCACTTCAGCTTGTTAGCACAAGTGTATTTTGGAAAGTTATCCTTTTTTTTTTTTTAGCTAAACCAGGGCTGGTAGTCGTAGTTTAGTAGCCACGTGTAGCTGTGGCCCCACCAAGGCAAACAGGAGCCCCCAAAGCAGCAGGAAAAGCTGTGCAGCCTTTTTTTAAGTTCACCTTTCAGTAATTAGAGTCCACAGCTGTAATTATTTTCTAATTTTGGTTTAATAATTGAGCTCAGCCATCCCCACGTGCCCCTCAGACTCGGTGATGAGGGAGGCTTTGGCCTCCGTGGCCGTGAGAAGTGTGGTGGTAAGCAATGATTTCCTTGCTTTGTTTTGATTTTTGGACACCTCTGCTTTGCCCCCAAACTCTCACTGGGTAACAAATGAAATTAAAGAAAGGAAGAAAACACCCAAAAATGATAAAAATGGGGAGAAAAGGGGAGAAAAGGCCCTTTTGCCCACTGCCCTCTCAAGGGATGCCTCAACCCTGCAAAATGGCAGTGGGAAGCATTTGCAGAGGGTCCCCTTATCAAACCTTTATTTTGGGTTTTTTTAGTGTTTGTGTGGGGGTCTTTTTCACTCCCAGCTCCGATGTGCGATTTTATGGAGGTGTGAGGAGCCACTGCCCCCCTCCTGGAGATAAATGAGGGTGTCTTCCAGAGCCCCCCATCTTCCAGCTCCCTCTGGATTTGTGTGAAGGTGCAACTTATCC
>VZRE01008275.1:156145-227529 GCA_013396775.1 Cephalopterus ornatus
AAAAAAAAAAGGAAAGAAAAAAGGGATAAAAAAACCCCAAACCCACGCAGCCAGTCCATCTGTTGATTAAATGAAGGATAAAACTTTTGGAGAGAGTAGTGCTTCTCCACGGGCAGCTGGTTTTTTGCTCAGCCAGACATTATTGCTGAACATCCCCCACCATACGCTGTGTTTCGCCCTATTCCCCGAGCAGGGACGCCGTGTTTGGAGGTGGCTGCGCTTCTGCTTGTCCTTCCCTCTTCTTTTCCCAGGCTCGGATGTGATTGCTGGGCTCCCACGCTGTCCTCCCTTCCCCTTTCCTCTTCCCTTCGCTCTCCGCTTGTACTAATATTCCTTCAGGGAGAAAGCTGTGTTTGCATTCGCCTTTGCTTCTGCACAAAAGAAACCCACTGTGTCCTCCGTGGAGGTTTCTGGCTGAACAAACTCCAACGATGCCCGATGCAGCAGGGCGGCAGCGGGGCCGGGGGACAGCAGCGCTCGGGAGCTGCTCCCGGCCTTCGCATCCCTCCCTGCTCCCACCCCCACAGTCGCTCCCTGCAGGTCAAATGGCATTTTCCTAGCGGAGGAGTTTGCGTCTGGGATGCAGCAGGGGTTCGTTTGGTTTTCCCCCTCCCTTTCGCAGCCGTTATTTTAAGAAGGGCTGATTCACTTTTTAGCAGCGCCGGGCTTCGGGAGCCGCGGCGGCTCTTGGGCTCGGCTGCTGTGTCTCCTGCCTGCACCGTCAGGAGCGTGCAGCTGGTACCTTGCTTATTCATGCCGGGTTCCGAGGCACCGACAGTGCCTCGCAGAGCGTTTTCTCGGCCGTTTTCTCCAGGAGGACGAGCCAAGTGCATTTCTGTGGAGTTGCTGCTCTCTGTGCGTTAGACAGGGGCTGCCCGGCAGCGTCGTGGCTTTTCCCGTTGGGGTGAAACCGTGCAAAGGATCCCTAACAGGATTTAATGCAAAGGATTCCTTAAGCCACGCGGTGCTGTGGGGGAGGAGAGGCCTGGATGTAGGTACTGAAACTGATTTTCCAGCATATGTTGTGTTTGCCTGCCCTGGAGCAGCCGCTGTGGTGGGTGTGGGGTGGCCAGATGTGGTGGCATCGGTGTCCTGTGTGCAGAGGTGTCCCCAAGGCTGTGGGGATGGGATGCTGTGTGTGCACGCAGAGGGCAGTCGTGCCTTGCCCTGGAGTCAGCTGGTGGGCCAAAACTCACTTCGAGGAACAACTAAAGTTACTTGACTCTGCCCCTGAGGAGTTTCAGTAGCTCCTTTTTGTGGGCAGGGACCTGGCAGGGCTGTGTTTTCTTGCCAAAGTGGCTTGAAGGTATTGGCCATAATTAAATTCCCCTGAGCCAAAGCCAGCAGAGATGGGAGGATCACCTCTGCTGCAAACCCAGCTTGGGATCTGCGGGCTGGACACTAGTTCAAAAAAAAGCTCCTTATCCAAAGCCTCAGAAAAAGGGCATTTTCCATCACTGGATCTGTACACTTGTGCCGTTGGGTTTGTACTCCTGGGCATCCTGGTATCCTGCTGTTCCCACAAACCACGCAGCCTGGAACTTGGGCTCTCAGTGGAGCTTGCAGGAGGAGGAAGCTGCTTGTTGCTCCTGTTTGGGGCTGAGCTGCACCTGGGCACACACACAGGCTCAGCCTGGAGGAGGATTCCTCCCACAGCCCCTTCCCGAGAGAACAAATTGCCTTCCCTTGAGCACCTCTGTCTCTCTGCCTCGCAAATGGTCTGCAAGAGCCTGTGCTTTCTCTCTGTGGAAATCACTAGGTCAGTGTTTCAGGGCTGCTTTTCCCCTGGTGCTGCTCCCTCTCCCACCCCCTGAGAGCTGTCGTTGGGGGAAGGGGGGAGAAAGTCGAAGCACGATTTGCCTCCTGCGGAGACAAGATGTGGGTGCCCCTGGGTGGGAAGCAGTTGATGCTGCCTTTGCTTCTGCCTGGTGAAAAGCTCCCCCTCCTCTCCTCTGCTGCAGTGCCAGCCAAACTAGGGGAGGCTGGAAGCCACTGGGGAAGGTGTCCCAGCTGTGGGGAGGAGCACCATTGAAGATGCACCTACAGCCACCTCCTCCTCTGGCCAGCCTGTGCCATACCAACCTAGATGGATTTGGCAGGATCTGAAATTTACCTTGGACGGGAAGATTTCTGCCTGTCTGGGGCTCTCCTTCCAAAGGCATGTTTGCCTTCCCTCAGGGTGATGAATACCGAGTTCTCTGGGTGTTGCAGGGTATGTTTTTCTCCTTCACAGTTCACTTGGTTCCTCCCTAGAAGCAAACTCTTTGCAATCTTCTGTCAGAGGGGCCCGTTATTAGCAGCAGTGGCTCAACTTCCCACTGGCTTGTCATCAGCCCCCAGGTGGAAAAGGGTGAAATTATGCTGATGGGGGAAACCAGGCCAGTTCCACCCACCAGCACTGGTTAGGACCAGGAGAAGAGGACTTTTGCATCTTGGGGGATGTTAATGGGTGACAGGGAGCAAAAATGTGAGATTATGAGGTGCTGGGAGGTGTGAGCACAAGGGCTGGTGGCTGCAAGGGGCACTTGGTGATCTCTGTGTCTGACAACCACCAAGCCTGTTAATGAGAAGCCTGGAAATCTGTGGTTGTGATCCCTCTGCAAAGTGAATTCCTCCTGCCGTGTAGAGGGAAGAGCAGCTTTGCAAGGGCTGGTTCCCAAACCCAGGAGATTGTCAGTGCTGGGGAGCTGTTTGGGAAGCACAAAGAGTGAAAGCACTAGTGGGCTTTTAAAAATTAACCAAGGAAGAGCTCCTGGGGCCCAGGACATTGCAAATCACAATATTCTATGATTCTGTGAACTGAAAAATGGTTGAATGAAGACAGTAATGGTTTGGGGAGGTGCTTTGTGAGGTGGTGCAGGTTTGGCAGGGGCGATGTGTTCACAGCTGGGCTGCACGGGAGGGAACTGAAATGAGCCTCAAGTCAGAGCTGGCGTTGTGCAGTCTGTGCTGTCCCAGAGGAGCAGAGCAGGACTGCCTCCTCCAAGGCCTGTTTTAACACAGTTTAGGTTTCTCTTGTTTCGCCATCTCCTATCTGTACCTCCCGCAGCGAGAGCCACACATGACTTTGCTCAGGCCACGTTTCCTGCAAGGTTTCAGGTCTTTGAAAAGAACAAGAGGGAGGAGCCGGGGGCTTGTCCAGGTGCCCTTTGGCAGAGGGGGGAGAGCAGGGCAGCTGCTCCTCCTGCATCCCCAGCAGCCTCCCCCCCGCCCCGTCCAAGGTCAGGCAGAGGTGCCCGGGCAGTTTATGCACAGCACATTTCGGGCAGATGTCGATTACTTTGTGCTTTCCTGTGGTTTTAGGGGACACCAACTGGAGTAAAAACGTGCCCAGAAATCCCTGACAGGTTCCCGGCACCACGTGTCACCAGCTCCCGGCCTCTCTGTAGTTGGACTGCAAACGTTAGGATAAAAGAGCTCAGTGCTCTTCTTGCCTTTGTAGCTGTAAATAAAGGGGGGAGAGGCCAATGTGCCCCTTAGGTTGTGAGCTGGCTGAGGATCAAGGGCTTTGAATAAACTGTTTTCCTGTGAGCAGTGTGTGATGGAGAGTGTGGCTGCTTCAAACCTCTAATTTAATGATCGGCTTTGCAAGTTTGTGCAGTGCTCTCAGCTCCTCAGCATGCTGGGTGGAGGGGCTTTATGGAAATGCTGCTAGAGAACTGGCTTTGCATCACTTCCAGGATCCTTCCAGCAGGATTAAACAGCTCTTATTTATTTATTTATTTATTTTAAAGACCAGCAAGTTTATACCAACAATTGCTGAAGGCCCTAATTTATCTTCTGTTCAGGAGCAATACAAGTCTTTTCCTTTGACTGCATTGAGAGCTACTTCTGGCCAAAGAGAGCAACAGAGCCATAGTGACCGTGTACAAGCTTATTTTATAAATCAATAGGCAGTGAAACAAATTGGTTGTAAATCAGTCTCTTCCTTGCTGAGATTTAAGGCGTTTGGTGGAACTGTGAGTTTTTAAGGGGTCTCAGCCCTGCCTTCGGGGCTGGCTCGTGTCCCAGCCCTTGCAGGGGTGTGGGAATCAAACATACCAGTAAATGTGTGGGATTTCTTGGCTGGGAAGAAATCAAGTTTAAACCCTGTGCTAGGCTTTGCAGGCAAGGGTTGAGTAGAAGGGTCCTGATGCTTCTCAAAACTCGTGGGTTTCCTTTTTCCCCTTCCTCTGTTTCACTGCACCTCAGGGCACGTCTACGCTCCAGACTGCTGGAAGGGGGGAAATACCCATTTCTGAATTGTGCCTTGTGGTAGGACAGAGCAAATGCGGGGTTTTGGCCTTGGAAACGGTGGCCTAACAGATGTCCTGGTTCAATGTGCCCTTTGAGCATCGCCGAGCCTGTTTATTCATTGCCTCGCTGGCAAGACCCACGCTCGAGTGTTTGCCTTTCCCTGGTGGCAGCAGCAGCCTCCAAAGTGGAGCAGAAGGAGCTGGAGGTCACTTGGCTGTTGCATGGCTCTTCCTTTTACTGAGTTGCATTAAACAGCTTAAAATCTAAATGTGCTTTTAGTGCGCTGTGAGCGATGGGCTCTGGGCGTCCTGCCTCGCTCAGTGTCACATGCTGGAGAAGTAGGAGGTGGAACACTTGCATTGTTAAATTCAGATGCTAACTTGGGGATAAGATCTTGTCTTAATGTGTTCATTCAACGCCCCCACTCGAAACAAAAGCTACAGCAAGCCTTGGGTCTGCTGCATTTCAGGGTGGAGCAGGATGTAATTGGTTTTTGAGGGCTTTGCCATAACTGCTGCTCATTAACCATTGATGCAGAGTTTCAGCTCGGATAATAGATGCTTTCTTTTGTTTCCAATTACTTTGTGTTGGGTGGAATTGCTGCGCAGGTCCGGTATGTATGTGGTCATGCGGTGGCTAATTCACCTCTTCAGGGCTGGTGAATTTATGTTCTTGGGTCTGTTGCTGTCACTTCCAATCTGGGATGTGGCCGAGGCACGTGGGGAACGCCCTGCCAGGGTGGGCCGGGCTCCGATCGGATGCTGCAGCACCTAAAGGCTGAAGGTTTCAGGGGCATTCTGGGTGAGCAACCCCAATTTCGTGGGAGGGCAATAGAAAACCAGAAAATGTTCAGGGATGCGGTTTCTGTCAGGAGTTCTCTGCCCAGCAGCACATGCTGCAGGCGGGAGGAACCTTGCTGATTCCAGGCGAAATACGCACCCATGGTGGAAGGGATGAACTTCCTCCTGCTTCCTCATGGATGAAGGCTCAAAGCTTTGCGCTGTGGGTCCAATATTAGCAGGGACCGAGTGGGAGAAGCCACTGGGTTTGGCGTCCCACCTTGCATTTTGTACAGGTATCTTAACTTAATTCGTTAACTTAAAATTGCCTGACTTGTTGAAAGATCAGAAATGGAGGGTCGGAATCCTCCTCAGGTCCCCACTGTCCCATCCCCCTCCCACCCCCAGCATAAATGAGTATTCCAGCAGTATGCTGCCAGTCAGGGAATGTCAATATTGGATAAGTGTTTCCTTTATATCACTGCAATTTAGCATAAGCTGCTTGGAAACAAATGTCTTCCATAAGCATGAGGTGTTTCAGTAAGTACACAGTCAACATTACTATGAGGATTAAATAAATGTCAGCCCCACTTGTATGCTCAGCAGCAAGTTAAGACAGCCTAACTTGCATAATGGCCAGTGCTGCAGGAACAACAGCAGGGATTTTGTGAGTCTCCGTGGAAAAAAGTGGCATGGAAGAAGCTGCTTTGGATGGAAGGGATGTTGAGATGGGGGTGCGGAAGCACCTGTGACGTGCATGAGGTAGCTGATGTTGGGAGGAAATTCCTTACTGTGAGGGTGGGGAGGCCCTGGCACAGGTTGCCCAGAGGAGCTGTGGCTGCCCCATCCCTGGGAGTGTCCAAGGCCAGGTTGGATGGGGGTTGGAGCAATGTGGGCTAGTGGGAGATGTCCCTGCCCATGGCAGCAGGGGGGAACTGGATGATTTTTAAGGTCTCTTCCAACCCGAAGCATTCTGATTCTGTGGTATGAGGTGCAAGGGGGAATACATGGAGCTTCCCTCTGGAATAACAGGGCTGCTCTTTCTCTGGCACTGGCTGCAACCCAAAGATGAAAACTTGACTCAGCCAGTGTTGGCTTGAGCTGGGGAAGTTGCTGGCTCAGGATGAGCAGCACCTTCCTGCAGATCTTCCCAGGCCACCCATGCTCCGATGGATCTGCCCCTGCCTTTTCCGGTGCAAACTGGGAGTTGCTTGGCTGCAGGTGGTGAGGCCAAGGAGTGAGGCTCAGCTGTCCCTGCCGGGTGGTGAGGAGCAGGTTGTGCTTCCAGAGCTGTGTGCAAGCCCCGAGCTCACCTGCAGCTCCAGGCTTCCCAAATGCCTCCCATCCTGAAGGAGTGATGCTGGTCCATGGTGGCAAAGCTTATGGGCCTGAAGGTGATGAAGAGGGATGGTCACCTTCGGCTGCTCTGCCTTCAGGTGTGTGGGTGAGAGCTTCTCTCTGTGCAGCGGAGAAGCCTCTGGCTTCCACAAAGGGATTTAAACCCAGGCAGCACACTGAGGTGTTGCCGAGGCAGTGGAGGCTGGAATCGTTCCCTCAAGCTGTGTCTGCAGGAAAACCCTGCTCTTTACCACCCTTCGCTTTGCATCTTCACCTGTCACCCTGAGGTGTCACTTAATGCTGCGTTGGTCAGTCCATGACAAGTTCTGCCAGCAGGGAGAGAGAAAATCTGGGGAGCTGGGTGCGTTTCCATTCCCAACGACGCAAAACTGCTGCTTTCCCCCCAGCTGGCAAGTCGCTGACTGCAGCCACTTGTCCCCAGCTGCACAAAAATGACTGGAGACAAAGTCGTTAGCAGGCAGATGAGCCTTATCAGCTCCTCTGATGTCTGCGGCTGCCTCGGGTCTGCGTGGACTCGGTACCCTGCGGAGTGTGTGTTTTAAAGCCCGGCCGTTGCTGTTCCAGGTGTGTCCTGGCAGCCCCGGGGAGCAGCCGGAGCTTTTCCAAGGAGTCCGGCTCCTTGGGCTGCGCCTTCCCAGCGCTGGAGAAGCAGCTCGAGGGCATGTGGTGGGGCGGGGTGTCTCAATAACTCAGCCTCGAGGAGCAGAGCGCCGGGGGCGCGCAGGGGAAGGAATCCCCCCGAGTGTTTGGGATCCAGAGCCGGTCACCTGGCAGAGCCAGCGCAGGTTTTATCCTCACTTTTCCCGTTCAGCCTGGCGGTGGCAGCAGCAGCGCTCGCATGGAGCCGAGCCCTGCTCCCACCTGCCGGTGTCGCGCTCCTGTGGAGAGGTCCAAGGTGACCTGCTGGGCTCCAGCCCTGCGGGGAGCCTGGGAGCACCCAGCCTGGGGTTTGGGATTCAGCACCGAGGCCATTCCCTCTGCTGTGCTGTGGAGAGGTGGCTGGAGTGCTGGCGTAGGGAGAAGAGTTGGGAGCCCACCCCTTCTCCTGAGGAGCAGTGGTCACCCCATTGCCTGGTTGGACACATCTCCAGGGAGATCTCAGCACGGAGTGGTGTGAGTGCCACGGGCTCAGTGAGCAGGAGGCGTGAGGGTGTGGGAGGGGGATGTAGGGCAGTGTCTGACCCACTGCTTTGTGCCCCCTCATTGATAAACACACCTAAGGAGCTCACAGAGCTGGTGAACCCCTTGTGCATCCTTGCGGGGTGTGGGGTATCCTGCAGCAGGGAATGGCTGCCATTCCTGGGCAGTGCTGCCTTGTCGGGCTGTTTCCTACTCTATCCCACGGGCAAATCCCTGGAGTGTGATTTAACACTCCTCTCTCTCCCTTCTGGCTGTGTCTTCATTAAACTGGGAATGACAGGGCCAGCCCCCACCCCCCCCAGCCACAAGTGCTGAAGAAACAGAACCAACAGATGCTAAAATTAGGCACAGCTGTTTGCAGTGTTTTGTCCTCCCGATCACAGAGTCTGACACTGTCTGTGCTTATTCCTCATCTTGTCCAGACACCGAAGAGGTTTAAGATATCAAAGCTTTGAGTGGCTGTAAATTAACTCCTTCTGTCTAAGCTGGAGCTTGACTCACTGGCTGATGATAGATTCCTTGTGATTTCCTTTATTTGCCCTTATAATAATGGGAATTGCCAGGGAACATCAAGACAGGTGTCGTCTTTCTGTCCCTGGGAGACAACACTGCTGGTATTCCTTGCTCAGGAACTCCCCACCAGGGGAAACATCTTCAGCCCTGTGGTCCCTCAGGCTTTATGTGCCTAAACCCAGCTCTGAGGTGCAGTTTAGACAACCTCTGCAGTCCAGCTTGGTCTCTGCATGCCTGAAGTTGTCCCAGTCCAGCACCACATCCTGGCCGTGGTCATCTGCTCTTGCTTTGGCGAGGTGGAAGATCTTCTGAGCTCTTTTACTTGGTGGTGCAGACTTTGTGTTCATGGTTGGGGTGGGCATTGTCCCACATGGCTGCTCTTCCCCCCGCCGTGGGGTGTGTTTGGGCTGACAGTGACTGTAGGAAGCTCTTTAAGAGCTGGTGGCTTGCTCTGTCACCTGCTACCCCTTGGGAAATGCCCGTTCCCCTTCCCCGGGGTGGCAGTGTTGGGGTTTGGCACCACCCAGGTGGAGATGTGCTTGGAAAGGGCAGCAGGAGGAACCTCTGGCAGAGCAGAAGAGCCTTTTGCTGTCAAGGCCAGAGCAGCGTGAATGTCCCTGCTGACAGACGTGCCCTGGTAGCAGCAGCAGAGCTCCTGGGCTGGCTGTGTGTCAGGGCTGTGGGTCTGAGGGGTCTGTTTTCCTCTGTGTCCCCTGTGAGTGTCTATCTCCTGCAGCAGGAGTGCTTTCTGAAGATGCCTCTTGCTCCAGTCACGCTTTCAATGATAATATTGGTTTAAGATGGACACTTGTGATAAACTGGGGAACACGATGCCCTTTGAAATCTTCAAAGCTCTCTTGCATCACATGGGCTGGCTGGACAGGCATGGGCTGCCACACTCCGTGCCCCCCTCCTCCTAAGGATGCCTTGGCTTTTAGAGAGCTGACACCTCTCACCCTCCTCCCTTTCTGCAGGAGGTACTGACTGCTCAGGGTGCTGTCTGTGACACCTGTGCAGCTTCCTGGGCTACCTCTGATCTCCCAGAATTGCCTTTTTTTCACCCTTTCTGTGACAAGGCAAACCAGGAAGGGAAGGGCTAACCAGGGAAGGCTGGTTTTCCCTGGGGATGAGCAGGGATGGCGGGGAGGAGAGGGGATAAGAGTGAAATACCTCATGGAAAAAGGACCTGTGCGATTGCCAAGAGTCCCTTGCCGATGTCTTCAGGGTGGTGGTTGTAGCAAACTTTCCCCCAGCACACTGAGTTTCCCCTGCGGCAGGCAGGTTTCTCCCCATGGCTTGGCTTTCTCCCAGGCACAGGCAGAAGTCTGTGTAGTGCTCTTAACCCCTGCAGCTTTCCGCTGACTTGAGCAGATCCGAGTTGTCGTCCCAGTGGGAGCATCTGGTTCAAAATCAGGAAGAAAAGTTGAACTTTTGAAGCTTGTTGAAAAGCAGGAAGCGTCCAAGAATTATGGATTGAAGACTTTGAAGTGGACTGCCCAAAATACTGAATTTTGATACGTGAAATTTGAACCTGGAGCTCAGGAAGGGTTTTCTGTGCACCAGGGCTGGCGAGTGTTGCTGTGGGGGATGACGGGATGCTGGGAAGCTGCTCTAGAAACCACTGGACTGTCGATTGCTGGTTCTTTGGGGTTTGGAAACGGGTTGCAGGTCTCTTCTTGCCTTTGGCCTCACCGTGGTGGCTCTCACAACGTGCCAATTTGTCACAGTGTATTTAATTCTAAACCAGTGTTAATCTGATCTGTGTGTCTGCAAAGCATTTTGTGTTAGGTTTGATAAAATTACGTTTTATTGTCTAACACGGTTTATTTCTCTTGCTCTGGTTGCATGTTTTTATTACCTGTTTCCTGTGCACCGTGAGGACAGCGAGTGCCAGCACGCCCCTCACTTGCTCCTCTCTGAAAGCACCTTAAAATCAGCTCATAATTACTGGAAACTGTGGGAAGACTCTAAGGGTGCCACTGATATTCATCTGGCACTGGTGCATTGAGCAGGTAAAGAAAGGACCTAAGAGGCAATTGAAGAGATTGATGGGCAGTAATGGGTATAATAGCAATTTTTGTCCCGTGTTTTTAATAAAGTGATTGACGACAGGCCCAGCTGGAGCCCCCGTGCGGAGACCAAGAGATGCAGTTAAATTGCAGAGGCTTCTTAACTTAATGAGGCCTGGTAATAAAAACGAGGCATAATGAGCAAAGTGTAATGGTACCATTATGCTATGAGTGCTTAGCAGAGGGCTGAGCAGGCAGGGCCAGGCTGTGCTTGGGGTGATCTCACTGGGAGGAAGGGCTGTCCTGACTGGGAGGAAGATGAGGAGGTTGGGAGGCTTGAGAAGAACCGTGGGTATCCAAATGATGTTCTTACCCACGAGCAGGTGGAACATCAAATATGGTTGATCCTCCATGCTTTTGGTCCTATTTGTAAGGTTTTGGGCAACTCTCTGCTCCAGGTTTTATCCACTCTATGTAACCCTGGACAAGTCCGTGTGGATTCCTACACAGACGTTGTGACGAGGGGGTCAGATTTTGTGCCATGAAGGAAAAACAATGGGAATTTAACAGCCTGTAGGAAGGACCTGCAGGGAGTTGATGGGTGGGCCCTGAGAGGTTGGGCAGAGCTGCAGCAGGCTCATGTCACAGCTTGATTTGGAGCTGAGGCTGGTTCCTTTTTGGGGGTGGAGGTGGGAGGGGGATTAGTGTCTGCAGAGCAGTTCGGTGTGCGCCGCTGGTAAATGGAGTTAAACCTGAGCGAGTTCTAATCTAATAATGAAAGGAAGAGAAATAAGTGTTCTCAGTGATGCATGCCCCTCACAGTGAGTACTAATTGAAAACAGATATTTACTTTAAAATGAAAACGTAATACGATAATGGTGGGTTGAGGATTTCGCACACGTAGGAGGGAGCAGCGAGCACACGCAGCCTCCCGCCCGCTCTGCCCGCGCCCTGTGTCTCATGGGAGCAGCATCTCCTGTGCCATGGGGGTGCTGGGCCTGCCAGCCTGCAGAAAGGACCTGAGGCTTGTGTTGGAGCAGAGCTCAGAGCCTTACTTAGCCAAAATCAGGAGCATTGGGGTCTCTTCAGCTGGCCTTGGTCTGTAGAGGACCTTCTAAGCTGGGCTTTTGTCTTTCCTCCTGTACCTTGCAGACCTTTCCCAGCCAAATCTCCGTGGGAAGGAGAGGTGAAGCCTTTCAGGACCGGGAAAGCATCACCTCCCTTGTCACTAAAATGAGGGGGCTGGGCAGGGGGTTGGTGACCCTCTTCCTGATGGTCTCTGGTGCTCAAGACCCACCTTGCTGCCCTGAGCTGGCCCATGTCCCCGGCTTGGTAGGTGAACTGGTCAGTACTGGAGAGACACTGGCTAACGCTGCCTTTTTGGGGGCTGCCGGAGGAGGACAAGAGGCATCTTTTCCCCCTCAAGCCAGTCGGAATTAGTGCTGGTCCCTTGGGGAGACCCTTGTCTGTGACTGCTGAGACTTTAGCACCCCTCCTTGCCTCTTGGTCTCTGTTTGTCCACCCTCCCCTCCTGCCTCCTTGTTCTTCCCTCCCTGTTCCAAACAAGTTGTCACTCCAGAGCCAGAGTCACAATGTTTTCCAGAGCACTTTGGAGCCCAGCTCAGTGCAGTGGGAGTGGTGGCCATTACAGGATCCTCCCTGCCAGGAGCCCCCCAAGCCCTGCGATCTTCTGAGGGAAGTAGCCTGGCCCTAATCCCTTTGTGCAGAGTTCCTGCCTCTTCCTTCCTATGGGTGCATTTGTATAATTTGCATTTTGCACTCTGATCGTATGCACAGAATTCAAATTGAAATAGGGGCTTGAATAGATTTGCATGCTAATGAGGCACTGGCTTTATTTGTTTATTTGGAGCCTTCTCAAGCAGGCAGCAGTGCTGGAAAGCAGCTCCTGCAGCTCTGGTGGGGACAGAGCTCTCCAGCAGCATGAAGACTCTCATTTTTATCCCAAGACCCACTTACCCCCTGTGCACAAGCAGTTGAAACTGGTGGTCCCTGCTCCAGCAGCCCTTGGCTCTGTCCTTCTCAACCCGTGCGGAGCACCAGCGTGGAGATCAACAGTTTCGGCCCATCTTAACTAACCAGAGATGTTAACTGGTGTTAACTGGGTCTGGGTATGGGCTTGTCACTCAGTCAGGTGCAAACATTCCTGTGGTAGGGCTGGTTATAACCAGCACGAGCCACTCGACGATGGTGCAGTGGTCTGTGAGCGAACAACGGGAGCATGTCCCGTTCTCTCCTTGACTTTGCAGTGGTGCTCAGCGGGGCTGGTCCCTGCTGGCCACAGCTCCCTGTGTTCCTCAGCAGACCGTGACCCTTCTCTTCATGACAGGGCCGTTCTTTCTGGAGTCTTTCAGCAGCTGACCTTGGGATGTTGCATCAGTAATGCCCATCAATCCTGCGCTGCTGCCAAATCCAGCTCCCCTTGGTGCTCCTGTGGTCCCGCAGCGGGAGCCTTCCAGCCTCTCTCAAAGTCAGCAATAGCCAAAAAAGGAGGAGAAGCCAAGGGCTGGGAGAAAACCAGCTCCCAAACCTCCACGCCAGTACTGGGGAGGAAAACAAGACACCAGAGCCCAGGTGCTTCACTGAACGGCAGCACCACATCCCTTGATTGTGCTCTGTGTCCCAGCAGATAGACCTGGCTTCGAGCTCAGTGCTGAGCCTTTCGTGCCAGCTCTGCCTCCCCAGATGACTCCTGCTGCAGCCACTGCCACTCTGAACACGGGCCAAGGCAGGCCTTCTGAAATGGCAGCAGGAATTGGGTCATATCGCGCTGCCCCAGGAGAGTGAGTTTCTCTCCGAGCAGTCTGGCTTCCAGTTATTATTTTACAGGGGATGTTAGAGGTTGATAAGGGAGCTCTTCTGACTGCCAGTGGGGCTTATTTGGGGCTTATTGGATGCTCCAGTTTAGATTTTAATATAGTCAAAGGTGACTTACAACTTTAATATTAATTTAAAAACTGATTGCTCGAGTTGTGGTTTTTTTTTTTATCTGTGTTAAACCAGATTAATCTCAGCCTTCCTTGCTCCTGTCGGTAGCTTTTCTCTCCCTGGTTGGAGACACACGTGGCCTGTGTTGCACCAACAAAGGCCGAGGAGGAAGATGTTTGTGTGGCGATAAATAATTGTCACGGGGCCGCTTTTCTTCCGGAGAAATCTCCGCTCTCCGAGCCCGACAATGGCATCAGTGGGAGCTCCTGCTTTTGTACGAGGCTCCTGCCTCAGCCTGCAGAGCGGGGCTTTGCTGAACAATGTCCAGCTTTGTGCTTCCCACAGAAAGCTGCTCCTTGCCGTTGTGTTTCTCCCTGGTTTTCCAGGCTCTCCACGACACGTCTCCTCCCGCGCCGCTTTGTTTCTCGCACGCTTGTTCTGCTGCCTGCAAGATGCTTTGTGCCCGAGGTGACAATATTTCGTGGGTTGAGAAGGTGGCCTTGGGGCAGTGGGGTGGGCCGTGGTGAGCCGGAGTTGAGTTGTTGTCCTGCTTCTGGCTCCTTGAGCATCCTCGGGCGGAGGATCCAAGAGGGAACGTTCTGCCTCTGGGCGCCTGATTCGTGGTGTTTTGAGCCACTGTGAATACCAGGGGTTTGCCTGATACTTTGGATAAATGTCACACCTTTCAAGGTGACCAGCTGGCTACCCAAAACTGAGCAGCTCCTGGCCAAATTCAGCAGTAGTGCTGGGCTGCCTGAAGCAGGGGCTGGTGCTCTCTGGCACTTTTCTAAGTAATCCCAGAATCACGGAATGGTTTGGATTGGAAGGGACCTTAAAGCCCATCCAGTTCCACCCCCTGCCATGGGCAGGGACACCTTCCACTAGCCCAGGTTGCTCCAAGCCCCATCCAACCTGGCCTTGGACACTTCCAGGGATAGGTGATCCCAAATCGTGTGGTTTAAGTGAATCCCCTTGACTTGGCGGTTGGACTTGATCTTAAAGGTCTTTCCAACCTTAACAATTCCATGTTTCTGTGACTTAGCTCCAGGTGGCCAGTTGTGTTGCCATAGATGCTCTGGATTTAGGAGCAGCCTTGTTGGTGCTGCCAGTCTGTGGAGCATCAGTGGGCGGCTGGTCTTTGTAATTAGAAGAAAAGGATCAGAACTGTGGCTCTGGAGATGTGTGGTCATAAATCTTCGTGTCCTGAGCGCTGGTCAGCCTGTGTACCAGTGGCACTAGTTAATTTTACCCCAAATAATGAGTTTACACTTTGCTGGGCTGGGAGTATTCCCTATAACTCAGGGAATGATTGCAGGAATCAAATGCTCTATAACCAGCCTTTAGTTTCTTCCTGGCTCGCTGTGGGATGGCACTTCACTGGCAGTCCATGCTCTCGAGAATTCCTCCCAAACACTGCCTGCAGCTTTTCTCCTGCCAGCCTAACCAATAACTGCTTTTCAGAGCTTGTTATTCCGTGCACAGTGCCATGTATCAACATGCTGGATTGGTGGGCTGAAAGCTGAATGAGCTGTGCTGGATCTGACAGTGGCAGGTGAGGGAACTGAGTCACAGGGAGATCCAGGTGAGCTGGTATCCCAACTCGGGGAGCGGGAAACAGGAGGGTTTGCTTGTTGAAGCTGCCCCATGTCTGTCTGTTCCCTAAATTTCAGCCTGAGGTAGGGAACCACCAGGTGTTGTGTTGGCTCAGGAGCCAAACAGGAGCGCCAAGGCAGTGACGAGACTGAAGAGCCTTTAAAGGCAAGACTTGACACCGCACGAGCGAGTGCCGAGCAGCAGCCACATAAATCCCATTTGTTTTACATTTCAGAGCTTAATGAGACAGAAATCGCATGGCAATTGTCACATGTGAAGGCAGAGATGGCTGGTTTGCATTTAACTGAAGCAACCACCGTATGCAGCTCAGAGGAAGCCGTGATCTCACCCACGGCTGCCATGGGGAGGTCCCTCCTGTACCTGAGAAGTGCTGCTGGCCTGGAGCTCAGCACCAATCCTGGGGGTTTATAACCCCCCTGGCAGCCACACCAGGTTGTCCTGGAGGTCACCAGCCTCACCTTCCCCAGAATAGTCAACATATCACATTCTTCACGTAGAGGCTCATAGAGTGGTTTGGGTTGGAAGGGTAATCGAGTCCAGGAAGGCGATTTTTGCGTGATTTCACTGGGGTGTGGGTGTTGAAAACCGGTGGGATGTCTTTTGGGGTGACTTGTAGGAATTTTAATAAGACCAAGTACAAGGTGCTTGCATGTTGGTTGGGGCAACCCTTGGGATCGATCCAGGCTGGGATGAAGGGATGGAGAGCAGCTCTGGGAGAAGGACTTGGGGGTGCAGGGGGTGAGGCTGGACATGCATTGGCTGTGTGTGCTGGGCTGATCCCACAGTGTGGGCAGCAGGGGAGGGGGGCATTCTGCCCCTCTGCCCCCTCAGGTGAGACCCCACCTGCAGAGCTGCCTCCAGCCCTGGGATCCCAGCACAGGAAAGACGTGGAGCTGCTGGAGCGAGTCCAGAGGAGGCACCAAGATGATCAGAGGGATGGAGCAGCTCTGCTGGGAGGAAAGGCTGGGAGAGTTGGGATTGTTCAGCCTGGAGAAGAGAAGGCTCTGAGGTGACCTTAGAGCCCCTTCCAGGGACTAAAGGGGCTCCAGGAGAGCTGGAGAGGGCCTGGGGACAAGGGATGGAGGGACAGGACACAGGGAATGGCTTCGCACTGCCAGAGGGCAGGGAGAGATGGGATATTGGGAAGGAATTCCTGGCTGTGACGGGAGGGAGGCCATGGCACAGGTTGCCCAGAGAAGCTGTGGCTGCCCCTAGATCCCTGGAAGTGTCCAAGGCCAGGCTGGAGTTAGAGCAACATGGTCTAGTGGAAGATGGAAGGGGTGGAACAAAATGAGGTTTAAGGTCCCTTGTAACGCAAACCCTTCTAGGATTCGATGTGCTTTGCCCACCGAGGGATGGAAACATTCTCGGGAATCATCTCAACCTGTAAGCCATCAAGCTTTGCCCCTTTTAGCAGGTAACCCTATAGCTCTTTAAGATGAGCTGAACAATAGCAAGATATTAATGCCAAGGGTGCATTAGCTCGGGTAACTTTGCTTCATCCCTGCTAATTTGTGCCTTCGCTTTCCAGATAATGTTCATAAATTGCTAAAGCAGTATTTTAATATTAACATAAGCTACAGTCTCTGTGACAGCTGTTAAAGAATCGGTTGTGTTTGGAGCTCTGAAACCGTTTTTTTTTTTTTTTCCTCGTCTGTCAGAACTGAAAAACTGAAGAGGAAACGCTATGTTGGGTTAACTGAAGACAAGACCAAAAATGTTTGTTTCAGGTCAAATAAAACATTTCATTTGATATGATATGTTCTTTGTTCAGACTTAAAAAACCTTTTTAAAAGTAAATTAACTTCAGGGATGTCTGGGGCGGGGGGCAGGGGAGGAAAGTCTGAATGTTTCATGTAGAGGGAAAAATGTCTAAATAAAACACTTTCACTCTTGACACCCACTCCTCCCCTTTCAGTCTGAACCACTGACTGGGTTTGATGGGAGTTCATGAATAGCATCAGTTGACCCACATCTGGGTTGGAATTATTGTGCCAAAGATGCAGGAGAAGAGTTCATGAGTCATGTTTTTAATGGGTATCTCGGTAGGTGAGAGAAATACTGAAATGATACATTTGAAGGAATAATGGGGCCCTCGTTAGATGACTAAATCTTATTCTTAATCATCCCGGGGGCGAGGAAGAGGGGAAATTGTGAGTTAGAGAAGTTGTGGGTGAATAGTATTTTGCAGCTGGCCTAGAGCTTTGTGGGGGGCTAGGCTAGGTTTTAGGAAAAGGTTCTTCCCTCCAGAGGGTGGTTGGGCACTGACCAGGCTCCCCAGGGCAGTGGGCACAGCCCCAAGGCTGCCAGAGCTCCAGGAGGGTTTGGACAACGCTCTGAGCACAGGGTGGGATTGTTGGGGTGTCTGTGCAGGGCCAGGGGTTGGACTGGATGGTCCTTGTGGGTCCCTTCCAAGGCGGGGAACCAAACCCAGGCTGCCTTGAAACCCCGCTGGGTCATGCCTGGTGTTGAACTCCAGACTCGTGGGGTCGTTTCCCATCAGGAGGGTCTGTGATGGGCCGATTCAGTGATTGTCTGGGTCACCAAACCCCTGCTGCTCATCATCTTCCATCAGCAGTTCCCTCAAAATGGGAAGTGCTTCCTAGTCCCAGAGGGCTTCCTGATGGATCCTTACCAGGATATTTGAGATCTTCTCAGTGGGATGGGAAACTCCCCTTCTCAACATCCCAAGTCCTTTGCTGTAGAGCACCAGGAGAAAACCCTCCTGGGAGCTGCTGCCTGTTGCTGTGGTGTCTTAAGGATGAAGTGAGCAAAGGCTTGGTTGGAAAATAATTCAGGCAGGACCTTTTTACCTGGTCCAAGTCTTCTCCTGAGCAAGCGCTGTTTCTCTGGGCACATCCCTTTGGATGCATCTCTTCCAAGTTTGCACCAAGAGCGCTGGGAAGTGTAGTAATTGAGCAATTGCATTGTTCTGGACATAGCAACTAATGATTTTTTCTGTATGATAATGCATCTTCATTACTCTGGGGAAATCATTTGCTCCTGTGAAGACAGGCCTCTCATTCCTGGGTTAAGGGGGAAGAGACTAATGGCTTAATTAAAAGGTTGGAGAGAAAAATCTGTCTTAACTCTTTTGTGTGTGTGTGTATTTGAAGAGGACTGAGGGCAGGGAGGTTCCACATGAAGCCTCACCTGGTGGAGCTGTTTGGGACCATTGCATCGAGCAGGGGACACAGATTTCAGGTCCTCAGTGCATCCCCCGTGTCTCCCCTAAGTCCTCTGCCCACTGGAGGAGCCTGGCGGGGGCCTGTGCCGCGATTCTTTGTGGCGAACGCTGAGATTTATCCTTGTGAAAGGGGAATGTTATTTAAATCTGCACATTTTGCGGGATGTGAAAGCAGCTCCACGTAATCTACAGCCTCTCCCTCCGCTGGGACCGCTCTATTAACATCTTTCATTTGTGGAGCTGGATGTTTTGCAGTTCCTTTTAGCGGTGATAATCCAGCAAAGACCCCGTGTTGTTCACGCTGCGGGATTTATGGAGCCAGCCTTCCTTTGAATTTCCGTGCTGGCTTTGGCCAAATGCAGAGATAGCATACAAACAGCAGCTTTATTAACACCCTAGTTCAGGCTTTTGCCATGGTGGGGTGCAGGGTGACCTGTTTGGGGCTGATTTGGGGACCCTTTGGGAAAGGAGTGGAAAGGTCTGAGTGTGTTTGACAACAATTGTGCTTTCCCAGGCTGCATCCCAAGGGGAACAGTGGTGCAAAGCCCTTTCATGGGAACAGGCAAACAGCTTTAAGCAGCGTCAGCAGGAGCAGTGGGTCAACTGCTGGGGTTTTTAGGGTGGAGAAGACTTGTATCCCTCCATCCAGGCATTTGAACATAGGAGTGGCAGTGCAAGGCATCTCCTCGTGAATCACAGAATCATCAAGGTTGGAAGAAGAGACCTTCAAGATCCAGTCCAGCCGTCACCCCAGCACCACCATAACCACCCCTAACTCATATCCCCAAGAGCCACATCCAGACACCTCCTGAACCCTTCCAGAGATGGTGACTCCACCTCCCTGGACAACTCATTCCCATACCCAGTGAGAAAAGCCATCCTGCAAAATGAGCACCGCTCCACCTCCTTTCCTTGGGTGTGCCCTTCTCAGGTGGCTGGTCTTACGGGTGTTTCTGTGTTGGGATGTGGATGCCAGTAGTTTTCTTACACTCGAGGCTGGGTGGAGCCTCTGGCATGGGTAAGGCAGATCAGGTCCCAGGGAGCTGGATTTTACCAGGAGCTTTCCCCTTTCCCTGCTCTACCTGCAGTGCCTCCCAAACCAGAGGGCACAGCACTTCTCCCTGTGCCAGGGAGCAGAGCAGGAGGAGCCTGGCAGCTCCCAGCACCATGGGCACGTCCAAAACAGTGCTCCTGAGGTGATGTTTTGGCTCACTGAGGTGCCCAACTTGGCACAGAGGAGCGGCAGCACCTGACACCCACGTGCATCTCTACCCGCGGCTCAGCTCCCCCAGCTCCTCTCTCCTCGTTTGACACAATTAAATATTAAAGCCAGTAAACACTTCAGTTCGTCTGCACAGCCCTGTCTGCCCAATTATCCTCCTGCAGGGCTGTCAGACTGTGCCAGTTGCTTCCCTGGGTGCTGGCAGCCTTTGGCCTCCACGTCAGTCGTGGCTGCGAGGGAAAGCCCTGCTCTCCAAACCTCTCTTCCCACCTCTCTCTGCAGCATCCCATGCCTTGGGGTTGCCTCGGTGTGAGATATCCCAAGGCACTCTTGGCCTGTCTGCGCCTTCTCAAAGGGCCACAAAGAGCTGTTTGTTCTTCTAAAGCTGTTTTGCAGGTATCGACAGGGGGAATAAAGGGGCGGTTTGGGTGATGGCTGCTTAGGAACCTGTAAACACAGGTCAGAGCTGTTGTTGTCTGTGACATGCAGAAGAGGTTCTTCGTTCCCTGGAGCTGCAGAGTGGTGCTGCTGCAGTCTGGGGGGGTCTGCAGCAGAATCCTCCCTGAAGGTGGGATTTTGTTGCTTTCAAAATACGGGACTTAAGGCTTTAGCTCCTCACCTTTAGAACTGTGGTGTGGAGTCTTTCCCCAGCCCCATCACCAACACTGAGGATGCCCTTCTGGTACCTCAACCCCCTTTTTGTGTTTTTATGCAGCTGATGAGATTTTGCTGACAAATGAAGGGAAATTGCTGCTTCCAGCTCTCATGGCCTCTGTCAAGCAGAGATGCTTTGGGGTTTTTTTGTTGCTTTCGTGTTCTTGCCTTTCAGGGCCTTGACATTCAGTGGAGTCCATTTCCAAGAGGGATGGGACAGCAGGATTTTACTGTGGTTTCAAAAGACATTTTAAGTGCTTGAACTCCTGCCATCACTGAGTTACACGCCTGGGTCTGGCCTTGACTGTGCAGGTTGAATTTCTTGCTATGATTTCCAAGGCAGTTGGCATTAGCAGCTTGTCCTCAGCCAGATAGATCCGTGGGAGCTGCTAATGGGGTTTCTCTTTTCATTCTCTCAGTGCTGATGTGCTGTCCCAGACCTTGGCATCTGAGCTGGTCAGTGGGAATAGCAGCAGAGAGCAGTGAGGAGTCTCTGAGCTGCTCCTGGGCTGAGATAATCAGCCTGTGCAGAGTTTTGCCCCAGAACAAAATCCAGATCAGAATTTTTTCTGGTCTCCATTGAAACTTCTTCCCCGTTGGGATTGCTATTGAACAGGCTCTCTCAGGCTGTATTTCCTTCCTGGGATCAATAAATCTCGGTATTGATTGCAAAATAAGTTGGTACCTTGGAAGCGCAGTGGTTCTGGCTCCAGCAGGCAGCTCGGGGCTCTGCTACTGGTGGAGATCCCAGTCCCAGTTCCCACAGGCTGGATCCGCAGGTGCCACTTCCATGGGCAGTGTCTGTTTCTCCAACCCCACCTCTCCCTCTGGAAATGGGACTTGGAAGTGCTTCAGCTGAAGGGAGCAGCCTGAATTTGTTGTCTCACAGGTGAAGAGCTGCTGTTCACCTGCAGAGGTGGTGTGATCCCATCTCTGCATGGCACCAGCTCAGAGTGCAGCTGGAGGTAACCCCTGTGGCATCTCCCTCACGTTCTCTGGGATGGGTCCCAACCCTCCAGCTGGCAGAGGATGCTGGCTGCAAACTGCAGGCTCTTTGAGGCAAGAGAGCAAAATCGCTCCTTCAGTCTTCCATGAATCTTTCATGGCATGTTGGAGCTCCCCAGCTGGGAGCCTTTTGGAAACCTGAGACCTGAGTGCTGCCTCCTGAGTCCTTCTGCAGCATCCGACTGTAGCCATCCTTGGCTATTTCTTTTTTCCCCCAGTGCCTTGCAGGGTAGAAGCTGCTCCTCTCCATGGAGTTGTTCTGAGCTGGTTTTCAGGGCTGGTGAACTGCCCAGCAGGCGCAGCCATCCTCATCCCCTCAGCTTTGCTCCCCAGCACCTTGTTTGCCAGCCCAAGGAGACCTCCTGGAAAGCCAGTTAATAAAGCGCAAATCTCTCTAGGCTCAGCAGACTCATCCCTGTGGTGGCTTTTGTCCTGTGTGAGGTGTTTCCTAAGAAGCTTTACTATCTTATACCAGCAGCAGATCTTCCAGGCTGAGCTGGCTCAGGAGCAGCTGAGGCATCAGGCAGGATCCCTTGTGAAATCTGTTGGGAGTAATGAACCACAGATGACTCTGTTTTCTGAATCGATACCGAGCTGCTGTGTCTAGAAAGCTGCCAAGCACACAAATGTGAGGTTAGAGATAGAAAAGCACTTCCAGGGGGAGCTGGGAAAGCTGTTGGTGCTGTCAAGTGTCTCTGCTTTGCACCCAAGAGGCTTCTGTATTGCTGTGTCGGACGAAGTGTCTGCTCCTGTTTTCTCCCTTGTTCCTTCCAGATCCTGGGAGGTTTAGTGCAGTTCACACTTGCAGAGCACTTGGGTAAAACGTTCTTGAAAAGTGCAAAATATTTATTAGTATTTGCATAGCAGCCCCTGACCTGCTGTGAAGAAGCAGCCCTTCAGCTCTGCTGAGTAAATATACCTTCATTAAATAAAACTCTGCCTGTGCTGCATTGAACTGCTCCGTCTCACCTTCATCTGCTTTTTCATGTGTAAAAAGTCTTAGGAGTATTTGACTTTAATGAATTTTGAGCATGCAAAGTGCCTGCTTGGCCCGAGGCAGCGCAGCGTTTTGACCCTGGCAGTGCTGGTGACAGCTATGAACAGCATCCAGGGGGGCTGCTGAGAAGGGATTTGCTTCAGGAGTACCTGAGCAGCCAGTTTAGAAGCTGGAAACCTGCAAAATTACAGGTTTAGGGTGGTGCAGGGGTGATTCCCAGCCTGGTTTGCAGGATGGGTGCATAGCCTGGTGCATCACACCCACCAGAAACCCTCCTCTAGTGCTGCTGCTGCAGAGCTGCTCAGACTGCAAATGGGATGCCGAGGCTTTAGATGCTCTTGGTGGCCCATAAGATCTTCTTGAGCCTGACATGACGTTAAAGCTTGAAGAGGCACTATTTAAAGCAGAGTGTTTTCACAAGTGCTTGAGTTTGGCTTAATGCTGCTCTTGTTGCAGTTAAGTCTAGTTCAAACAAACTTTGTTCAACACTGAAAAGGCTCTGAGAATATTCCCCTCTCCCCCGCCCAGAGGAAAGCAGGTAGATATTTGTCTGAGAAGAGTCTCTGGGAGCTCTGGGCCTTGCCGTGTAACACAGGGGCTGCAGGCATTTTCAGGCTGACTGGAGATGTGGAGCTCAGGAGCACTGGCCACGATCCCCCAGCTTCCCAGCCTTGGCAGACAAGGCAGAGCAGCTCCCAGGCAGTGCTGGGTGTTCAGGGGGTTACTTCTGCTTTCTATGTCATTGAGCAGCACTGCGGGTTCACGTGGGAGCTGCTTCTTCTCTTCGGTGTCTTTCTTAAAAAAAAGTTGCACAGCTCGACATATTTCCTTGATAAATTCCTGGAGCATCCCCTCGTCCTTCCCTCGTGTCACCTGACAAATGGCTGTTTTGTCTTGTGTTCCTCACTGACTTACTTGTTTTTAATGCAAGTGTGTCACAGGGAGAAGAACCCCGGCAGCACCAGCTTGTAACTCTGGGGGCTTGGTTTTCATCTGGGAGCTGAGGTGCTTTTCTGTGGTTCTTAATTTTCATTCGAGGCTTCATTACAGATTATAAAATACAATTTTCAACAGATATGTCCACTAGTTTTCCTCACCTGTCAGCTCTTGGTAACCATTTGTCTTCGCTTCCCTCTCCTCAAGTGTTTTATGGGAAAGCCAAACTGGGACTGTGTTCGTAGCTGTTGTACTTGGAGAGTCTTGTCAAGCTTCCCCAAACCCCAGGAATATATGAGGGATAGAGAATAAACACCAGCTGCTGCAGTGCCACTGAAGAAAGCTGAACAAGCATCATCCATCCCCGTGTGCCAGACTCATCCCAGCCCACCTCTGTTCCGCTCCATCTGCAGCCTGTTGGTCAGCAGCAGTCTTGGAGAACCACAGAATTCCAGAATGGTCTGTGATGGAATGGAAGGGACCTCAGAGCTCACCTGGTTCCCACCCCCTTCCGTGGGCAGGGACACCTTCCACCGGACCAGGTTGGTCCCAGTCTGTGAGGGCTCTGCAGCTACGTGGGCCAGTTCTTGGTGCTTCCCCCCACACTGGGCTGCCAGGAAGGATTTGTGCTCCTGCTGGTTTTCTCATTAATCTGCCAAAAATGGGATTTGCCAAAATACTCCCAAGCTGGAGTTCAGCTGGTTTGCGGGAGGAGTAGAGCTCCTAAACAGGCGAGGAGTTTAAACCGTTGGTGTTGTTGTCACCTCTGTCTTGGAGCTGAGGGGCTGGGGGTCTTTTAGAGCAATTTGGATCCAGGTCCGCTTTCTTTTTAGGCTTTTGGTGTCTGAATCTTTGGTACTGGACCCCCTCTAAGACAAGACTGCTTCATTTGCATGGAGCAAAGCTGCTGCCATCGTCGTCCTGCCACAGCTCTCACCAGTTTGTGACAGGTGAAGGAGAATTAAACACCAGGAGGATTATAAGCAGACAAAATGCAATTACTCAGGGAGAAATCCAGTAAGATTCTGCTGAATACCCTGTCTTAAAAGGACTTTTGGGGCTTCTTAGCTGTCTGGAAGCTTTGGGATCTGCTAAGACTGTGCTTGGAGAAAAGTAGCCGTAAGTCCCCAGCTCTGGGGAGGAGAAGGTTGATGGGCAGAAGGTGATGTTGGGAGTGTTCTTTACTTGGGGATGAAGTTCAGACCCTGGCATTTGGGGCAGGGTGTGTTGCTGTGCTGCACCTTTTGGCGGGTTTCCACACCAGGGAAACGCTGTGGAGCCGATGCACGTGTGTAACCTGCCCAACTCCAGCCCCCTCTGGCTGTGTGGGTCTGGCCCAGCTGGGAACTGAGCACCTTCTGGGGTAAGGAAGAGGCGGGCCGTGCCTTTGCTCCACCGTGTGTTGGCACATCTCTGTGTGGCTCGTGGTCACATGGGGTCTGGTGACCACAAAGGAGGGGTCTGGAACAGAGGTGCAAAACAGGATCAGACAGAGAAACCCTTTAAAAGTGCATTTTCCTCCGGGCAACCAACCTCCGGAGATATTGTGGGAGAGTTGAAAGAAGATCTGAATGGTGTGGTGGAGCAACTTTCCCCGAGATCATCCTCCACATCCTCCTCCTTCACCACCCAGTTGCCTTCCAGGACCTTCCCTGGGGTTTTTCCTGGTTTCTCACCGTGCTGGGTTTTCATCTTGCTCCTGTTGGAGCGCTGCTCCCTCCCCCCAGTCCCAGCACCATATGTCATTAAAATGCTTAGACATGTGGAAAGGGCCTTGACAGAGATTCAAGGAGACAAGGGAGATGCGGAGGAGCCGAGACTTTGTCAGATGGAATGATTGTGACATTAGCGACGCTAACCCGGGGAGATGGAGACAGCTCCAGGAGGGGGACCTGGATTGACAGAGGGAGGGAGGTGGACATGGTGACACAGAGAGAGGGGAGCTGGGGAAAACCGGAGCAAATTCCAGCAGAATTCCAGCAAATGGAGTGAAAGGCAGCAATGGGATTGGAGGACTTGAGCGTTGTCTCAGCCGCAGTGCAGGGCACTCAGTGATTCTGCCTTGCCTTAAGTTTGGGAATGTTTAGGTCTGAGATCAGCAGAGCAGGATTTTTCCCCCCTTCCTCCATCCTTGCTGTGCCAGGAGCTTGTTTGGGAACCTTTCTTCCCTGAGTGTCCTCCCACAACCCTGTGAGTGAAGCTGCTAGCCAGCTCCAGCCTGCACCTGTGCCAGGTGAAGGTGGAAAAAGAACCCTGGGAGCGTCTTGGGGATGGAGAAAGGTGAGTTTGTCTCCCAGTGTCACCCCCTGGGGTGTGCCCACTGCAGTGGTGGGGTGCAGGATTCCCCCTACTCCCTGCTTTTTGGACAGACCCTCCCTAAAACCCCACAACAGCACTGTTTGGCTGGTTGTTTATCATGGTTTGAAGGTGTTTTTCTCCTGCAGAGAACACCTCTGAATTGCTCTGTGATCCTGTAAAGAAAACAAATGAAACCAAGCCCCCCCTGCTCCCACGGATAGAGGAAATCCAAACATCCATATAGGTGGCAAATGTGGGTGTAGAGCCCTGAGTATTTGATATTCAGGGCAGGAAGCTGGTGGGGAAAACCCAGCGAAGAATTCCTTGTATGGTTAATGCAAATATGCCCGTGGTTCAGAGAAATCAAACAAACGAAACACTTGGAGCTGGGAGGGGAGGGGAAAAAAGAAAAAAGGCAATTCCCAAACTACGTGCAACCTGCAACAAAAACACAGCTTCTGTTGTTTGAACAGCCTGGGCTTAGAAAGCGCCGGGAGGGATCCCATCTGCGTGGGGAGGGAAGAAAGGATCTGACTGCAGGTAATGCAAGTCATTAGTGAGCCAGGGATGACAAGTGCATGGTAGGGAATGCTCCTGCATATCCCTCCTCACCCTCCCCCCCACCATGATGTGAGCTTGGGAGGGGCTGGTTTGATTTATTTAGGAAGAGCTGGAGGCCGGGAGTGCCCAACCAGGGAGGGGGAACTCCAGCTGTGCCTCCCGAGCCCTGGGTGGGGGCACTGGGAGGATGCCCCTCACTGCCAAGCTTTCTCTTAAAATAACCTACTTGGAGAACACTGGGATGTCCTCTCAGGTGGCTGAACATGGGGCATTCCCACTGCTTCCCAAACAGTGTAGAAGTCTCCTGCCTTTATTTTCCCGAGTTTTAGTGTGTGTGTTCCTTGAGGGATGTGGTGAGCTGCCTTTAAATGTACGGGCAGATGTTTGCTCCTGGGCAGGTGGTGCTTTCAGAGAGGCTGGGCAGAGATGGCTGATACGGTTTTCACTGGTACCTGGGCATAGAATCACGGAATATCCTGAGCTGGAAGGGACCCACAAGGATCACGGAGTCCAACCCTTTAGCCCTTTAGCACAGGACAACCCAAAATCCCACCCTGTGCCTGAGAGCGTTGCCCAGACACTCCGTGAGCTCTGACAGCCGTGGCTGTGACCACTGCCCTGGGGAGCCTGTTCCAACCTGTGTTTACCAGCCCTTTGCAGTGTCCAATTTCTGTGCTGGTGGCTGATCTCTGGCTTTACTTCCCCTTTCCCCAGCCTCCCAGCACAGTGGTATTTCTTCGGATGAGTCACTCCACAGACAGCCTGTTATTTTTCTGCAAGTAGCCTACATAGAACAAACTTTGTACTCTTAAGTGCGCAGGGAAATGTTCTTAGGGGAGACGAGCTCAATTTGTTTAACACTGTAATTCACTGTTAGAAATCTCTCTCTTTTGTCACAGACAGAGTCACTGGATGCGTCAGCCTTTGATCTCAGCGGCTGATCTTCTGCGTGTAAGAAATTTCAGTAACACTTTAAATTATGTGTCTGAGATACCCATTACCAACATGTTGCACTCAGATTTAGGGAGACTGTTGAGTAGGAGATAAATAGTACATGAGGTGCCTTTTAAAATAGTTTTATTATGCCAGTATTTTTCTTCCTGAGATGCTCTTAAGAACTGGGAAACCGCTTTTCCTTTCCTGCCACTTTAAAAAATGCTCCATGAGCCTGAGTTTATGGTACTCTGCCTAATTTGATAGATGTTGATAAATAGCATGTCTTATAACTAGTGGCTTTGGGGCTAAGTGTGCTTCGTGGCTGGCTTTGGGTTTGCTTCTTGCTCTGCAATTAATTCCTCAGTGACCTTGAGCATATTGCTTCAAAGCTGTCTCATTTTACTGTCTTATCTCCAAATGAAGTCCCTCCATTTGGAGAGGGAAGCCTAAATGAAATCTCTGCTGGCAGCTGGGAGATCACCTGGCTGCGTGCAGTGGTTGCAGACCGGGGTTGCATTTCACCCTCCGGTAACACGTTGCGCTCCGTTGTGTTCCATTGGAGTTAAATCCAGCATTTTGCTCTCATCTGTCAGGCTCCTGCACTAAGGAGATTCACCTTGTTGCTTTTACACAGCTTCAGGTCCCTCTGCTTCACTTAATGGGATTGTCTGTCCAGGAGACAGCTCGGGGAAAATTTAAAGATGTGCTTTCTGCCTCCTGTGTTCTCGCTGTTGCCTGCCCAGGAAAATCTGCCGGAGAAAATCTCCCAGGGTGCAGCAGGGAGTGCTTGGGAAACACACCCTCAGACTTCTTAATTCCTCTGGAAGTGTCCACCCGAGTGCCAGCTGCGTTTTAAAATCAAGCTTTAGGCTGAGAGGTTTGGACTCCACTGCTGCATGTGTGCATAAGGTGGAAAAGAGGTGGGGCACCAAGATTATGTGGAATCATGGAATCATTCATCATTACGAAGCAATAAAGATGTTTGAGGTATCAAATGAGTAGCCCTCATTTGAGCTGGGAGAGGCTGTGGCCAGTTTGGTAGGGGCACAGCACTGCAACTGGAGGAGGGAAGGTTTAGATTAGAAGGAAGGAAGAAATTCTTCCCTGTGAGGGTGGGGAGGCCCTGGCACAGGTTGCCCAGAGAAGCTGTGGCTGCCCCATCCCTGGAAGCGTCCAAGGCCAGGTTGGACAAGGCTTCAAGCAACCTGGGCTAGTGGAAGATGGTCTTTAAAGTCCCTTCCAACCCAAACCATGCTGGGATTATATAAGTCCATGAACTTGGAGCTTTCTGGGGACTTGCTCTGGGTTTGGTATCAGCTCCCCTGTCCCTGGTGTCTCAGCTTTTGGGTCTGCTTCCTGCTGATGACTTGAGTTAGCAAACAGCAGCAGGCAATGCTGTGGGTACAGCTCCTGCTCCTAGAGCCCTTCCTTCTGCATCCACATCTCTAGCCATCTACCCCCTACGTGCTGCTTGAACCCATTTAATAACCCACAGCAGCAGAAGACTCTGGCCTTCAATCCTTGACAACTCTGACGGCGTGACAAGAGAACATTTTTCCAGAGCTAACAGCCTGTAGCTGTTGCTAACAGCGTAATTTCCAGGCTGGTGTTCTCCTTTGAAATCCTGTGAATGGGATGGGAAGGGTCAAATTTGGAGCTTTTAGCTACTTGAGCTCCAGCTTTGATTTTTCAACAGGCTGTGCCTGTATTTGTTCATAGCCAACTGCAAAGGAGAGGGTTCCAGGGTGGCACTCAGGAGCGTGTTCCTGCTCCACTCGCTCTTCCCTAGCGGATTTAGAGCCCCAGTGATGCCTGTTGCTGCTGTTAACAGGTGACTAAGTCATCTCTGAGTGTATTGGCTTCAGCACAAAGAGGTAAATGATAAAAGGTGGGCTGTTTTGTTAAATGGGAGCGTGTGCTCCGGGCACGTTGTGGTTTTGCTCAGAGGAGGCGTGTGTGTTTCTGGAGCCACAAACGTGGAGAAAGGGATAAAAAGAGTTACCTCAGGTGGGCATTAAAAGCGAAGACACATTGATTGCTGGGTGCCTGTGGTTTTTCCACCAGTCTTTGTGTTCTTGTGTGGAGCTTTCCCCTTCTGCAGCACAGGCCTAAGCAAAGCTCGTTTCCCTTTGAAATGCTCCGAGAGCTTCAGGAGAGAAAAAAAACCCCAGTGGGTGCAAGAATCTCTTACTGTGGATCATCATTTGGTGTGCCTGGAAACACATCAAGAGAGGGGGTGCAAACCAGAGCTGGTTCTGGGGTGTACTGAGCATACCTGTGTGCAGAACACCTGTAAGCAGGGCTGCTCTTTAAAGTTCATTATGGACTTCTTGCAGTTCCCTGCAGCTGACGTAGGGAAAAGCTGGTGATATATCTGAGCCAGTGAACTTTTTTTAGTGCAGCTGCCGTGGTGTGACAAGGGGTGCTGCACAGAGCAGGTCAGCAGAGGTGTCCCCGCGAGGCATCGTCGTGGAACACGGAACCTTTCACCCTCAGCCAAAGCTTCCGTAAATTGCAAACGGGGATTAAACAAGAGCTCAGAGCCTTGTTCCTCCTGCTGCAGGACACATGGGTCATTTCGCTCGAGCTGAATTGGAAAAGATACAGCTAAGAAAGCAAGTGTTACGGGTCAGAGGGGCAAGTGTAATGAAACGGAGTGTGACCGTGTTCCCCAAATTAAATGCAGAGCATTTGGTTTGCAGAGAGCTCCCTGGCCATGGTTACACTCTTATTCTTATTAAATAAAGCAGTCGTGCAGTATCTGGAAGGATCGCAGGGATGGAGAGTCACTGGGAGGGGGGAGCGCAGGGGAAGGAGATCAAAAAGGGTTTGTCAGTGCAAAAATGGCACAGAGCATGACAAAGAGACAGGGAGAAGCAGATCTCACTGAGGAATGAGACTGAGACACAGCCAAGGTGTCAGAGCAGGTTTGTCGCTGCCAGAGCCAACTGGAAGTGAAAGCATCACAGAGAACTGGAGGCAGATCGAGACTGTCAGGGAGATTTAACTCAGCTGAGGGCTGGAAACACTCCCACCTCCGTTGTGCTTGGAGCAGGGAGAGGCAGGTGCCTGTGGATGCTGGAGAAGGTGGACATGTACCCAGTGAAGGGGCCTGCTTGGGAAGACTTTGTGCAGCACCACCACTGTGCAGGGGCATTGGGCACTGTTGTGCCACCCGGACAGGTTGGGAGTCTGCTGGTGTGGTTTCTAATGAACCCTCAAAAATAATCTTCTCTAGGACTGAGTAGGAGTTGGGGGAAAGTTGGTGACACGTGAGAGACTGTGGACCTCTCCAGCTGGAGTTTGGGTGGTGGAGGGGCAGCGCTGTGCCTTCCTCCCTGCCTCCACCTGCCAGCAAATTCCCTTTCAATATTCCTCCCAGCTCCTTTCAGCATGACAGCCAGGGGATGCTGCTGTGCTTTATTGCCACCACGTTAATGAAAAGGCCATTGTAACTGAGCCTCCTTTGGTGACTTGGAGATGGATTTCCTCTCGAGGCGAGTCAAATGAGCCATCCTCACCCCCGTGCAGATAAGGAATGGTGAAAGATGGTTGGGGCTGGAGCATATTTTGCCTGGTGGAGGCCATTCTTCTGCCTGACAACTTGTTTGAAATCCTGCAGACAGCCCTTGCTTGTCAGGCAGGGCTATGGATGGCACAGGTGGGGCTTTTGGAGAGTCACTGAATCACAGGACGGTTTGGGTTGGGAGGGACCTCGAAGATCATCTCATTCCACCCCCCGCCATGGGCAGGGACACCTTCCACTAGCCCAGGTGGCTTCAAGCCCCATCCAGCCTGGCCTTGGATGCTTCCAGGGATGGGGCAGCCACAGCTTCGCTGGGCAACCTGAGCCAGGGCCTCTCCGCCCTCACAGGGAAGAATTTCTTCCCAATATCCAACTTAAACCTACTCTCCTTCGGCTTAAGGCCATTTCCTGTTGTCTTGTCACTCCAGGCCCTTGTCCAAAGTCCTCCTCCAGCTCTCTTGGAGCCCCTGTAAGTACTGGAAGGGGCTCCAAAGTCTCCCCAGAGCCTTCTCCAGGGCACAGAGGACCTCCTTCAAGTCAGGGAGGAAGAAACCCTCTCTGTCTCTGGGGATCCAGAAGGTCTCCTTGTNACCCCCCGCCATGGGCAGGGACACCTTCCACTAGCCCAGGTGGCTTCAAGCCCCATCCAGCCTGGCCTTGGATGCTTCCAGGGATGGGGCAGCCACAGCTTCGCTGGGCAACCTGAGCCAGGGCCTCTCCGCCCTCACAGGGAAGAATTTCTTCCCAATATCCAACTTAAACCTACTCTCCTTCGGCTTAAGGCCATTTCCTGTTGTCTTGTCACTCCAGGCCCTTGTCCAAAGTCCTCCTCCAGCTCTCTTGGAGCCCCTGTAAGTACTGGAAGGGGCTCCAAAGTCTCCCCAGAGCCTTCTCCAGGGCACAGAGGACCTCCTTCAAGTCAGGGAGGAAGAAACCCTCTCTGTCTCTGGGGATCCAGAAGGTCTCCTTGTGATGCCACATCTGCTGGAACCTGTGCCCATGGCTGCATCTTCTCCCCTGTCCTCACCCATTCAGGGTCACTCCCCTGCTCCCAGTGACCAAGCTTTGGGAGCTGGGGAGGGCTGGGAGCAGTGGGAGGGAGGGCAGGCTGCTGCTTCCCTCCCCAGGGCATTGCCAAGGGTTCAGATATTCTAGAGGACACAGTGCTGCCAGCGTGTGTCCCAGCGTGGTGCTGGGGAGCACTGGGCTGTGCCACCCTCGCCTGCTCCAAAGCCCCAGCAGTGAGCACACATCCTAATTAAAGCTTTTGTGCCTCTTTCCACATGGGTGAAGGTGCTGCAGGAGCTTTCTGACCAGGGTTTGGGGCAGTTTCTCCTCTCTCACTTTTCCAATATGGTTTTCTCGTCTTCTGGCCCTTCCAACATGCCTGAAGTGTCCCAGCCCACTGAGCACGTAATGCTCCAAGGGCATCTCCAGGTGGTATTTTGCAGCAGAAATAAAAAAGAAACAGGTAGTTTACAGCACCACAGTCCTTCCCTGCTAATACCAGGGACAGGAGCTCCCAAAGACCGCAGGACAGCGGTGCTGAGGGTTTAAGCAAGTGAAGAGTCAGTCAGGAAAGACGGAATAATTCTGCATTTTCCAGTCTAAGGTGGCAGGTTGCCCAGAGAAGCTGTGGCTGCCCCATCCCCCTGGAAGTGTCCAAGGCCAGGTCGGATGGGGCTGGGAGCAACCTGGGCTAGTGGAAGGTGTCCCTGCCCATGGCAGGGGGTGGAACTGAATGGGCTTTAAGGTCTCATCCAACCCAAACCATTCCAAGATGCACTGATAATCTGGGATCACAGAGCACTTGGACACAGGGCGGAGACTTTGGAAGCAGTTGAAGTGGTGCTGAGTCCACCAGAGCTGTGCCTGCCAAGAGTTTGGCCCCTTACTACCGAATTTGATGCATCTTGTTCAGTTTTGCACATTTCTACTGCGGAAAATCTGGGTTTGAAAAACAAGGAGGGGAAAAGTTTCCTATCTGCTTTAAATTAAAATAAATCCAGAGCAGAGAAGGCCTTTTGTAAGGTCTGCTGAGTTAATGGATTCATAATGACTTTTAAAGCTTCACTTGGGTAAGAAATACTGTTCATTTCATAATTGCATATAAATATTCTTTCTCATAATCCAGGACAGCATAGCAAAAGGAAATCTACTGGCTTAATTATAAATCTTTTTATTAGCTGGAACCCTGCTGGAATAAAAAAAAAAAAGCCACATATTGTTTTTATCTAGGAGAGAAAGCACAGGGGAAGGAGGGAAGGGGGTGTCTTGGAAATGAGTTATAAGGAATTAAACAGGAAAAAAAAGAAGAGAACTCGGAGTGCTGCGGACTGTGGGGCAGCAATGCAGGTACCCAGGGCTTCTGTGAGCACTTCCCTGGATCGATCCGTGGGAATGCACATCCCTACCCCGGCTTCCCCGGGAGCTTAGAGCCAGCACAGCAGATCAATTTAATATCCAGTCAGTGGCTTTTCAAACATGTATTTTTTTATCACTTTGACCTACCACGACCCGAGCTGAAGCTGATTTGTCTCTCCTTAGCTCCTGTCCACCTTGGTGGCACGGGCAGATTTCTCTTTCAAAGCTGGCTCCCGGGGGCTGGAGCAGAAAGCTGAGGTGGAAGGAGGGATGGTGGGGACCCGTGTGTGTTCTGTGTGCCTGGGGAAGGAGCTGGTGCCCCCAGCGATGTGCTTTGTTTGGGAGGTGCCACACGGGCTGTGTGTCCTCTGACCACGAGCAGAGGGACCAGTTCCTTTCTTAGGAAGTAGCAGGGATAAATTCCAGTTCCTTGGGTGTTTGCTTTGGGATCGGACCCCTCTCCTGCTGGCTGCGGGAGGTGAAGGATTGGGCTGCTGTGCCCACACACAGCACATCCATCACCCCCCACTCCTGTTCCGGACCAACGAGGGCCCCCCCCCACGAACGTCGCTTTTAAAAACAAAAAGGAAACTAATTAAGCGCTTAAAGGTTGAGCAGCCCATTTGCACCTGATGGAGACAAATGAGGCTGCCTCCATGCCCAGGAAACCTGGCACTCTTCTGCTGCTCCCAGGTGGCTGCCTGCAATTATGGGCTGGCTGCAAAGCCTGGCAGTGCCAGGCACCTGGCTGCTGCCTGTGCCTGCAGAGCCGAGGGGGCTCTGCCCGGCATCCACCTGCTTGAGGGATGGGGTGGGAGGCGTCCCTGGGCATCACAAGCCCTGTGAGGAGCAGCTGAGGGAGCTGGGGTTGTCTACCTGGAGGAAAGGAGGCTCAGGGAAGACCTCATCACTCCCTGCAGTGCCCTGACAGGAGGGTGGGGCCAGGTGGGGATCTTGTCCCAGGAACCAGCCACGGGAAAAGAGGACGTTGTCTCAAGCTGGGCCAGGGGAGGTTCAGGTTGGACATCAGGAGGAATTTCTTCACAGAAAGGGTGGTTAAGGCATTGGAATGGGCTGCCCAGGGAGGTGGTGGAGTCACACTGGAGGTGTTTAAGAACAGACTGAACGTGGCACTCGGTGCCACGGTCTGGGTGACAAGGTGGTGTTGGGTCATAGGTGGGACTCGAAGGTCTCAGAGGTGTTTTCCAACCTCAGTGATTCTGTGGTCTCCATAAATCCTCCTCTGGTTTTAAGGACCATGAGAAAATCACAAGTCTTTGGCTGTCTCTTTTTTTTGGCTGTAGGAAGGCCTGGAGCTTTGTGGCTGCATGAAAACTCACCCAAGCATCATCTTCAGCTTGGGGACTGCTTGTACTTCCCTATTAAAGGGAAATTCCCTCTGCTAGGGAAATTTCTTTCCTGAAATTTCTTTAATTTCAGAGGGTGGGGAGGCCCTGGCACAGAGAAGCTGTGGCTGCCCCATCCCTGGAAGTGTCCAAGACCAGTTTGGACAGGGTTTGGAGCAACTTGGGCTAGTGCGAAGTGTCCCTGCCCATGGCAGGAGGTGGAACAAGATGAGCTTTAAGGTCCCTTTAAGGTCCCCCAAACCTTTCTGGGGTAATAACTCTAAGGGTTTTCCTCCCAGTCATGTCCAGTCCTTCCTTGAACCTGCACAAGCTTTTCCTCAGTGTCCTGGAGCTTTCTCAGCTCAGTCACAGCTTGGGGCACGTTTCCTCTTGTCCCAGCTCTATAAGGTTTGGTTTTCTCCTTGCAGATAGGAAATTCCCATCTAGACTGGCCAGCTTAGGACTCCTGACTATTTTTTCTCCCCCTGACTGCATTTGAGGAGGACGTGCTTTTATTCAAGCTGAATTGTCAGCAGTTTTGGCCAGATCTTCCCTGGGTCCTGGATGTACTGCTGGGGGTGGGAGGGGGAGAGAAAACCGCAGCAAAACCTGAGAATTAAAGAAAAGCAAAGCAGACCAGGACAGTAATATGCTTTTGGATTTCTTTTTCATGTTTTCAAAAGGAAATAAGGAGAAAAAAAAAAAAACTAATCTCTTCTCCCACCCTTCCCTTCCGAGCATGGAATTAAATCCATAACTATTAGAGAAACATTTCAACCCAGACATCTTTTTTCTCTCTGCGCTCTTTCTGTATATTCAGAAGCCTCCAAAGTGTCAGCATGTTTCCATGCAGGCGGGATGTGCATTGCATCTAAACAACATCATGTCAGTGTGGTGGAGAAAATTCCCACTGAGGGCCCTGCAGGTCAAAGCAAGCTAATGTATGATGCCCTGCCTTGCACTACTGAGCGTGAGTTGTGCTGATAAGGCTCCGTTCTCTCTGTCTATTAAATCTCCTCTCCTGTATAAGCAATGCGGGCGCCGAGTTAGTCACTTATTTTCCCGGCCTTCCTCCCCCTTAAATTGTCATCCTCGAGCGGGGGGGGGGACCTGCCCAGCCCCAGGATCTGGTGGGTAGCCACCCTGGCTGGTTTTATTTTAGTTTTACTCTATTTTCTTCCACTCTGTGGCACTGGTAACTTGTGTCTGGTCGCTTTATGTGCTGCTGTGACTTGGCTGCAGGGCCTGTCCTCACGCAGCGCTGAGCGGTTCCGCTCGTCCCTGCTGTCAAGGGTGTGAGGTGAGCGCTGGATCCCCTTGGGCTCCTTGGGGAAGTGGCTGTGCTAAGCAGCTGATATTTCCCTGCTATCTGAAGCTTTTGATGTGCAAGATTTTTATGGGAGAGAGCTGCTTGGTTGGGAGTTGCTCTCCTTTGTCTCCCCTTCCCCATTTTGCAGCTGTGCCGTGCTGCCAGGGTACGGAGTTCCTCGTGTTGCTGCTGCTCAGCACAGACATTTTTGTGCCCTTTCCCTATTTTTGGAGCATTTTTTTTTTTTCCCAGCCTTGGGGCTACCTTGATCTAATGATGATGCACCCTCCCTGGATTGCAGTGGGTGTTTCCAGCCCTGGTCCAAGCCCCGTTGCAGAGGGCTGGCTCATTAACCTCGGCTGCACCAGCTCACTGAGCGAGGAGGGAGAGAGGTCAAACTGTGACCTGCTAAAGCAGGGCTTTTGGAGGAAGCTGTTGGAGCCTCTTGGAGAAGAGGCCTTGGGGACTCATTATCTGCTGCCAGCATTGCAGGGAGGGAACTGGCTGTGGATCTGTTGGTCAGTGTAAACAGGAGCACAAGTCCAGCCCGGTGGGTCTCGGCCTCTCTGCACAGCTCATGGAGACCGTGGGGTGCTCCAGGAACAAAAGGGTTGGTGGCCACAGGGAACTTGCAGGGTTTTGGGTGGGAAAGGTCAAGAGCAGGAGAAGAGGGGGCTCTTTTCCATGTTAAGGACTTGCAGTTCCCTGGGCGAGGAAGGCAGTGACTGTGGGGATAAGGACACGTCCTCACGGAGTGCTGGGGGGAGCTTGTGTCACGGAGAAAGGGCCGAAGAAACAAGGGAAGACAGGCAGATAGACACCTTTAATCTTTTACATTAACTGAGTCTTTTTGCCTGTGGATCTGGGGAGAGCAGCTGGCTCCCTTGGAGCCAGGCTGGCAAAGGGGGAACAGGGCTGATGGGAGATCTCTGATGCTGAGGGGGGATAATGCTGGTTGGGGATGAGCAGGGTGGGGGAATGACCAACAGCTGCTCTCACGCTCAGCCTTCACACTGATCCCTCCTCGGACCTGACAATCCCCCTAATCCCTAAATCCCACAGATCTGTGCAGCCCCAACACTTCATCCCTGTGCAATCTGCCTGCCTGGCTCCTCTGGCAGTGGGGTGAGGGAGGAGCTGCTGGGCAGGACATAGCCCAGATGAGACACTGCCCTTGTCACACAGTGATGACTTTCTCCACCTGGCTGCTAGAGGCAGAGACAGGAATTAATCAAACAAGCAGCAGATGCTGCCTGAGAGACCGAGGGGTGCAGCTGGTTTTAGGGGAGGGAGTCTGCAGGTCCAGCCTGCTGTGTCCCTCTGATCTCCCTCTGGGAACCACCAAACACATCAGTCAGAATAGAGGGAACCTTTTCTCTCTGAGGCTGGTGGTCCAAACACTCTGCTGGAGCTTGACCTGTGCTGCTCTCCAGGTCTTGACCCCGTGTTTCGTCACTTCAGCTTTGCCTTCTTAATTATGATGTGGTTATTGCTGATTTGTCTTTTTCAGTGGGTGATGCTGCTCCCTCCTTTGGGAAATGTCAGTCTCTCGAAATCCAGACTTTGTGTGGAGACCAGGAGCTTGCAGGCACAGGGAATCCAAACTTCGTGTGAAATCTCTGCTCTGGGGGGACCAGGGAATGGCCTGGAGCTGTGTGAGACCAGGGGCTTGCAGGCACAGGGAGGTGCTGGGGGATGCCGGAGGCTTGGCTTTCTGTCCTGTGTCAGGCTGACCAGGGATGTAACACGGGTTTCCTGGGAGCAGAGTTCCATTGCCTGGAGGAAAGAGGCACATCTGTGGTCGCTGCTGGGTTGGTTCCATCCCAAGGCACACACATATTATTTAAAGTTCTAAGCATTTCCATTTTCACACGTGGCTGTGGCTTCTTCAGGTTCCTCGAGACAGCCCCTGGCAGCCACCAAGAAAACCAGAGGCTGGTGCAGCAGAGCTCAGCGATGGGCCGATTAGACATCCCCAATCCCCCTTCTTAAGGAAATGAGAAGTCTTTTGGTAGGAGGAAAAAAAAAACCAGCTGTCTTTCCACTGAAACCTCTTGGCATGGAAGAAGTGCCGAGTGCCACCCGTCATCTCTTTCGCAGCTTGTCAGTGGCTGAGAGCACAGAGCCAACCAAACTGGCTATTAGGAAACAGCTCAGCAGCTATTTTTACACCGTATCCAGGTTTCTTGGGTGTCATTTTTCCCTAAGATTTCTCTCCCCCTCTGTCCTCCCAAAATTAGCTGACTTTGCAGTGCTTGACACAAAAGAAGTGATTGGAAAAATACAGCGCAGAGAGGCCTCCTGAAGCTTGCCTAACTCCTGGAAACCTGTCCCTGTGCCAAAGAAAGATGGCTGTGCTGTCTCCAGGAGGGAAAGTAATGCTCCCATTGCTTGTGGACATGTTTTATGGTGCCTTAGGCTGGCAGTGACTGGGGGAAGCAGGTGGATGTAGCCTGTCTTGTCTCCTCTAAAAGTGTGATCTGGAAGTTCTATTGAGCCTGTCCAGAGCAACAGGCAAAGTGCTCTGGAATTTCCTTGCCTTGCCTGAGGGTTTGCTTTCTTTGGGGTCACATCTTGTTCTCTTGCATGCACAGAATGGCTTATTGCTGTGGGAAGAGCTGGGAAAAGCTTCCCCCATCCCCGAGCTGATGGTGGTTAGCTCAGGACATCCTGCACCACAGGTGCCCTGGAGATCCTTGGCTAACAGGCCACATCTAGGGACGTGTCACTAATTACTGTGATTATCCTGCCCAGCACTGCCAAGGTCATCCCTCAGTTGTAGTTCCAGGCACAGCCCTGCCAGTTTAGTGGGAGTGATTTAAATGACACTCCAAGGCTGCAAGCTCTCAGATGGGATGAGGAGGGAGAGAAAAAAATACGGTCTGTGTGTTGCAGAGCTGGGCAGTGGCACAGTTTGGCTCTGGCATGATGATGCTCCTTTGATCTCTTCCCTTTCTTGGGAAGGAACAGAGGGACTCTGGAGCTGAGGCTGACCATGCTCGTGCTGTTGGGGTCCTGTGCTGTGCCCCCTGCCCACGGAGAGCCAGGCAGTGACAGCCACAAACAACTCAGAAACACCAAGAGCCCTGGCTGGCTTCCCGGCCTTGGAGCCAAAGGAAAGGCATCCCCCAGGTGGGTGGCAGCAGCTCAGCAGCAGAGATCACATGAAGATGCTTTCCTGTGTAACCTTGTGCCTCATGTGCTCAAAACACTGACTGGGACTGAGGTGGCAGTGCCAGGGCCTGGGCTGTGGCTGGGACAGTGGTGAGGGACCAGCTCTGCCCATGGAACTCTGCCTTGTGCTCCCTGCTCGGAGGTGGCTGTGCAACAGCTGACTCTTGTAGTTCTTGTAGAGGGCAGGGCAAAAAATATCACTGACACCAGAATCTTACCAGAATTTGGCTGCCTGGTTTGAATAAATCATGTTCACAGACGTTACCTCGTCTGTCCTCCTCGAGGCCGCAGGTTCTTGCCAAGTCTGGGGAAATCTGAGTCAGTTTTGGGTACAGGAGTTGTGTGGAGTGGGATTATCTCACCCCTGCCAGTGTGTCTCATACAGTTGAAAAAGGGAGAAAACAAGAGGTATCTTTTCCTCCCTCCTTGCCAACTGAAATTGAGGCTCCTTCTCACTCTCACAGAGCTAAATTAGCTTGAGCCTTTCTTTTTGTTTAGGTTACCTTCTCTTATATTAAACATATACCCAGCAAGCCAGATTCATTACTTATTAATTTACAAAGTGGTAAATTTCAAAGCTGTCATAATGGTGAAGTCATGTTCACTTTAGTTATTCTGCATAATTAATTACAAAGTAATAATTTGTACATCATGATATTTTCATTCCAACATGAAAGCAAAAGACTCGGAGCCGTAACAGCCTCAGGCACCAGAGGGGGAAGAAGGAGCTTTGCAGACGTGCCCGCTCTGAGGAGAATATCAAGTCAGCCTTGCTGGACACAGCAAAACACTGTGGGAAGTTCTTCTTCCTCACAAGGGGCAGCTCCATCTCTGCTCTGGGGGGACCAGGGAATGGCCTGGAGCTGTGTCAGGGCAGGGTCAGGTTGGATCTCAGGACAAGGTTCTTCCCCCAGAGGCTGGTTGGGCACTGACCAGGCTCCCCAGGGCAGTGGGCAGAGCACCAAGGCTCGAGGAGCATTTGGATGATCCTCTGGGGCACAGGGTGTGACCTTGGGGCTGGGACTGTGCAGGGCTGAGGGTTGGGCTGGATGATCCTTGTGGGTCCCTTCCAGCTCATGGATATTCCATGATTCTCTGATAATGTCATAGAATCATAGAATCAGATGGGTTGGAAAGGACCTCTGAGATCATCAAGTCCAACCCTTGATCCACTACCACCGTGGTTCCCAGCCCATGGCACTGATGCCACACTCAGTCTCACCTTAAACACCTCCAGGGACAGAGAATCCACCCCCTTCCTGGGCAGCCCATTCCAATACCTGATTACCCTCTCTGTAAAGAATTTCTTCCTAATATCCACCGAAACCACCCCTGGCAGAGCTTGAGACTGCATCACTGTGGGCAGGAGGGAAGGTTCATATTTCCCAAAGCTCTCTCACCCTGCTGGCACAGCTGGCTTGGTCAGCCTGGTGCTGAGAAGGACTTGCCGTGTGTCACAAAGAGCTCCTTGCTCCTGTCTTCGTGGTGATGCTGAGCTGAATGGGCTGAACCTGCTCAGGTGGTGCCCCAGCCCCTGTGGTGATGCTGCACCTCTGGGACCTTCTATAGACAGTGTTACATCTGCAAAGGAGAGCAGAGAGAGGGAAGGAGGGGATGAATATATGGCAGAGCACCATCATTTTTTGCAGGATGCTGAAAAATAAATGCTGGTTTGGGTGGGAAGAAGTGCCAGTGTTGGAGGAGCTCCACAGGGAACAAACCCTGTGATTACATTGATTTGTTCTTTGGATGGTCGTTTTTTATAAACAAAAGGAGAAATGGACTGTGTGAAACTCCCGAAGAGCTGAGCCCTAAGACACAGGTATAAAACACATCCCCAGGGATGGAGCAGGAGGTTTTCCCCTTGGTACAAACCCCTCTGAAGTGAGGTTTACGTGCAGTCCTTCTCTTAGCCCCCACTGAGGGTGCTCTGAGCCTTCCTTTCTCCCCTTGTTGCTTTGGAAGGGGTTGATTGCATTTCCAAACTTCTCAGCCATGAGAATTAAAAACTTTCAACTGACAGCTGAGGGGACTGGGCTCACCTGACCTGTGGAGCTTGGCTTTGGGTAAAACTTGAAGAGATCCCAGCCAAAGTCCCCGTAGGCTCAGTGGCATTGATTTCCCTGCAGACGTAACGAGCCTTAGCAGCTCTGTCAGCTGCACATCTTTGATCTCCATTTTGCTACAAGTTTCCTTACCTCTCTGAAAAACTCTGACTTTTGGTTCCCTGTCAGTTGATTCCCCTCATTTTTACGTCTTCCTAGCACACTGGTTCCTGACTTGGCTGTTTGTATCTCTGTGGCTCTTGAGGAGGGTCCTGTTGTTAGTCCTCGATCCAGTTCCCCCTTGGCAGACCTGGATGTTCTCACACCTCCCCACATTGATGCTGTGGGTCAGTGAGGCCCTGGAGGTGAAGTCACCCCAACCACAGGGGGTTCTGAAGGCCCTTCAGGTGCTGGTGAAGGGAGGAGGACTTGTGCAATGAGTGTGATGAAAATGCCCCTGGGTGTGCACCACTGGCAAAGTTTGCTGTAGAAGACATTGTGTGGGCTCAAGGACGGTCTGGGCTGGCTTTGAACTGCCTGGCAGGCAGTGATGGATGGGTCACTTTGGGCTGGACCCTTCACAGGGCAGGCTGATGTCACCAGCCAGGCCTTGGGTGGCAGTGGGTCACCAGTGTTTTATTGCCTGTGCCCGCCCTGTCCCTGGTGGAGCCCTCCCTGAGCCTCCCAAGGAAAGGGGAAGATCATCCATCTCCCTCATCCCACCCCCTCCTCTGGCGCTGGAATTGGCTCCGCTGGGAGTGTCACTTACCAATGCCACCCCAGAGAAGTATTTCTGGTGACAGGTCTAATTTCATTAACGCTGGTTGATGATGTCACGTGCAATCGAAGCAGCAAGTGGCGGAGGGGACGTGAACAGGGAGGATTTCCCAACCCCCCTGCACTCTGTGTCCTTCAGCAGAGCCCTCTCTGACATCCCATTAGCAGCGAGATGCATTCATACCCACGCAGCAAAGGCTTTTCAACCCCCTGGAAACAGGGCTGCAATTTTGATGAAGTCTGCCTGGGCTGATTTCCTGGGAAAACAAAAACAAGATATTGAAAGCAAACAGCTTTCAAAAATTGAGTGGTGTAACAGTAAACTTGTAATTTGGGACCGGTTGTTATATTTACCATTGCAAAGATCAATCTATAGCTTTTGTGAGCTGGTGATTTTGCCCAGTCTTGAGAACTTACTTTAATCACTGGGAGCTAATCTCATTTCCAAGCCTGAAAATGGTCCCAAACATTGAAATTATATGTTAATATACAGAGATTGACAAAAGGAAGCTGCTTGTATCGACTTGGAATTAATGAAGCAATTCAGGAATGAACAATAACACTGGCAGGAGGTGTTAAGGAGAATTGTTGCAGTTGTTAAATTTTGGCTCTGAGAGGTCTCGTTGCTCCGAGGAGATGGTCGGATCACAGCGAAAGGAAAATTACCTGGGAACTTCAGAGTTATTTAGTCAGGCTGAGCCATTTCACAGTGAGTACAGGAGAAAACAGGGAAATGCTGGTGGAGGGATTCCTGGTTATCCATAGGTGAGGGAATGTCCTGCCTGCACTTCTGTGAGGTAGCAGAAGTAAGACACTCCTCAGCCAGGCTGGGCTGTGGTGAGGAGCTCAGTCTGGCTCTGTGTCACACCAAGGACAGCTCTGGGGCAGGATGGTCCTGTCCTGGTGTCGTTTGCAGCTGCGGATTTGCAGGTCCTGAGACAAAATCCCAGAATATCCTGAGCTGGAAGGGACCCACAGGGATCATCAGTCCAACTCCTGGCCCTGCCCAGGACACCCCAACAACCCCACCCTGTGCTCAGAGCGTTGTCCAAACCCTCCTGGAGCTCTGGCAGCCTTGCAGCAAAACCCCTCTCACTTCTACAGGGTAGTGGAAAATTTTGCTCTTCCTGTGGGTTCTCCCTTTTCCTGGGCCTCCAAATAACCCAGACTGATTTGGGGTTTCCTGCCTGCAGCCTGTTTTGGAGCTGCAGAGTGCTGCATGGTTTGTTTGGGCTGCTGACAGCACCAAAGCGTTTCTCCTTCCCCAGGACTCAATTTGTGCTCCTTGGTGGTCAGCGGTGTGAGGGCTTGGAAGTGCCTGAGCCGGGCTTTGATTCTTTCACCGGTGATCCAGACCAGCCAGGAGATATAAAGCTCACGTCAGTAGAAAAGGAAAACTTGTTAAGAAACAGAGTTTCTGTTCTTTTGAATAAAATTCTCAAGTAAGGCTACAGAAAGATGCCAAGATGTGTTGCTGCTGTTAACATCCCGAGCCTTTGAACTCGTACATGCAATACTTGAGAGACCAATTTGAAGCAACTGAATTCAAGGCACAGCAAAAAGGCTTTAGAAGCTGCTTCCTGACAGTGATAAACATGTGGAACGGGGAGGTAGTTGCCCAGCGGATTTTAGAGTAGCTGCTACTGAAGCTGCTCCTTCAAGGGAGCCGCAGTTGAAAGCTGAAGCATGTTTAGCAATTATTGACTGGCTGATTGATGGCTTTGTAAGATGGGCAAACATCAACCCCGCTTTCCTTACAGACGAGGGAGACTCTGCAAAGGGCCACCAAGGGCAGACCTGGTCCCCCCTTCCCTCAGCGCCAGGGTTGGGAAGCACAGCTGGCTTGGGAATGTGCGTCTTCCTCAGCATCCCAGGAGCAGAGGAACCGATGTCCATGGACAGCTTTTTAGATCATCAGTCTTCAGCTTCAAATTGATTTTGTGTTCCCTGGTGTTAATCCGTCCTTCGAGGCCCTTCTTGGCTGAAGGTGGAAAGCTCCATGTGCTCCTTCCATGCGTGTCTAGACTTGCAGTGTGTGGTTTTAGGGATGCAGGAGACTGTCAGAAATTCTCCTTTCCCCCTGCCCCCACCTCTTTCCTTTCCAAGAGGAGGAGCCAGGGCTGCTTCTGTGTCCCACTGGTAGTTTTTCCTGGAGCTCTGTTAGTGGCAAACCTTTGTTGAGGTAAAATAGTTTGAAATTACAGCCTTTTCTGGTTTGGTACCTGGCTGAGGGTCCCAGAGGGGTGGGGGATCCATTGGGGTTGGATATTAAATACAGGTGGTTTATATTCACCAAAGAGAAGCGAAGCTTCATGTTGATCTGTCATGAGGACACCACAAACAAAACGTTTATTTTTAAATCTCTAAGTGAGTAAAAATGTAGGTAACTTTTTTCCCTTGCAACAAAGAATTCTGGGGGTAGAAAATACTTTCATTTCACAGGCTGAAGATGTTCTCTGCGTGTAGCTCAGGTCTGCAAAATTACTTCAAGCCCCTTCTCGCCCTTTTTTTATTTGTCAGCACCCCTCAGAATCCTGAGCTCTAAGAAAATGTTGGTTTGGGGCAGCGCTGCTTTGAATTTTAGGCTGGAAAAACTTCAAAATCTTCATGTGAAGATGAGATCTTATGAGGATCTTGATACCCTCCTTCATCCCCATGGATAAAGGATGTCAAACGTCTCTGCATTCCTTTGGTTCAAAGTGGCATTATCACATTTTTAATGAGGGAAGATAATTTGTCTGGGGTTAGGGAGTGAATCTGTGACTCAGGTGTGTTCAAGCCTTGGGTTTTAACCACAGGACCATCCTTCTGCCCTAAGGATTAAGCTAATTTGGGATCAGAGGTGTAGTATGGGTTTAAGGTGTGATTTTTGGTGTGGGGTTTGAGATGGAGTTGAAACCTTCAGCTGGGACTTGTTCCCAGGCGCTGATGTGCTCCCTGGGGGCGGAGGGTCTGTGACCAGGGGCAGCGTCTCTGCTCCTTGAAAAATCGATGTTCTGTGCTTTGGCATCTGAAAACTCAGCAGGCAAGAGATGTGGGTGTCCCAGGATGAAATGGCACGTTAAATGCAGCTCCACACCATGGGAGGTTTTCTCCAGGGTGCAGGAACCCACCATGGGCTGTGCTGGGTGAGGCCTGTGACAGCTCTTTGTGGCTGTCCATTCACTGGGTGCCCCGGGAAGGGCAAGCTGGGAATTAATTAAAGCACATCAGACCTGTAAAGAGGGGGGAAATATACTCTTAAAGCCAACCTGAATCTGGGGTGGATAAAACGAGCCCCACAGCTCGCTGGTGTTGGGCGCAGTCGTCCAAAAATTGCTTACCCCGTGTGCCAGGGAAACGTGGTGCCTCCTGGAGGGATCTGTCAGAACACATTCCTGCCAAATCAGTGGCAAAAGGCCCAGGTCTCACTGGCTGCCTGGAGTTTAATCCTGTGCCCACTAGTCCCTCAGGTTGGTTGAGTGTTCTCTCAGTTCAGCCCCTCTGGGCGTTGGCTTTCTGCTGAGGGCCCTGGGATGAGGAGGATGAGCTCACTGCATCCATGCTGCATGTCTGGACCATCCTTGGATTGCTGTGGGATGCTGGCTGCAGGCAGGACAGAGTGCCTGGCACAGCTCCCAAGTGCCAGCATCTCCAGGGAACCAGGAGTTGGTCTGAGCTTAAATTCCAGTGGCACTTGATAGTGCCACTGAGCGTGGCTGTGCAAGTGCAGAGGGATGGGACTGAGGAGGTTTAGATTGGGTATTAGGGAAAAATTCTGGACTAAAAGGGTGGTCAAGCTTTGGAACAGGCTGCCCAGGGAAGTAGAGTCACCATCCCTGGAAGTGTTCAAAAAATGTGTAGAGGTGGCACTTGGGGACGTGGTTTAGTGGTGGCCTTGGCAGTGCCGGGTTAACGGTTGGATCCTGTGATCTTAGAAGGCTTTTCCAACCTTGATGGTTCTGTGTTGGATCTGTCCTATTCCTGGGGCTGGGTGCCAACAGACCCTCCTGCTGATGCTTGTGTTGCTCCTTATCAGGGCTGGCTTCTGGCTGGGGAGCTCCTGGGCACTGCAAGGCTTCATTTTTGAGGAAAGATGTTGTGTCTCACTCCTGCCATCACACCTGCAACAGCCTTCACTTTGTTTTCATAGAATTCCAGCACGGTTTGGGTTGAAAGGGACCTTAAAGCTCATCCAGTGCCACCCCCTGCCACGGGCAGGGACACCTTCCACTAGCCCAGGTTGCTCCAAGCCCCATCCAGCCTGGCCTTGGACACTTCCAGGGATTCAGGGGCAGCCACAGCTTCTCTGGGCAACCTGTGCCAGGGCCTCCCCACCCTCACAGGGAAGAATTCCTTCCCTGGCTCCCATCTAGCCCTGCCCTCTGGCAGTGGGAAGCCATTCCCCCTTGTCCTGTCCCTCCAGGTCCTTGTCCCCAGTCCCTCTCCAGCTCTCCTGGAGCCCCTTCCACTAGAGGAAGTTTTTCTATTTTTGGTTTTTTTTTTTTTTGTACTAAGAAATAAGTGCTGTTGGGAAAAGCAAGAAGAGTCTTTGGAAAGCTGCAGGGGCTGCCAGTGAGGATTAGAAATGGATACAGGTATGCAGCAGGAAGTCGGAGAGTCCAAGGTAAGGCAGAAGAGTGGAAGGAAAAAGACGTTTCTATTTGCAGTGCCTGTTTGAAACTAATGAAACAGGGAGGGAGGAAACATGTTGTTTTTCTTCTCTACAGGAGTTTGAATGTTTAATAACAGTGAGGCACTGAAATACTTCAGCCAAAGCCCAAATGTTGATGTTCTCAGGCAGGTCTGTGTGGGTTTGGAGCTGCGTGTTGTCTGTACATCTTGGATTGTACTCCAAGGGGGTGTGATTTGGGTTTGGAGTGCAAACCACTGAATCTCAGAATGGTTTGGGATGGAAGCGACCTTAAAGCTTGTTCCACCCCCTGCCATGGGCAGGGACACCTTCCACTAGACCAGTCTGCTCCAAGCCCTGTCCCCTATGGACCATTTCCAGAGCAGTCTCTATTTTTGGGTCGGATTTTGTGCTAGCCTCCAAATTCTCCTTCACTCACCCAGAAGTCAGTCCTGAGAGATGCTCTGTGCCCCCAGGCAGCCCCAGCACAGCCAGTCTGAGCCATCTTGGGGCTTTTTTTTTTTCTCTTTTACTGCAATATTCAGCACCCCAATTCTCTGAGCCTTTTCTTGCCTTTATTTTCACCTACAAAGGCACAATATCGGGCAGGTGCCTTAGAGAGCCTAAAGGGAAGAGGCAGTGGATGGGAGGTGAAGCTTTTGGGAATTCTGGGGATAAAACAGAGCAGTTTATCAAAATATCCCCCTCCCTGGCTTAATAGTTCAGGATTTTGCTGCCTCCTTGACAAAATAAAGACCAACTTGCCACTGTTTTCATCCTGACGATTCTGGGTTTTGATGCAAAAAGCCAATCTTTCCTGTAGTGAAAAGGCAGCTTTTCAGTCAAAGCCTGGTTTTCGGCAGAAAATGGTTGGGAAATGATCATCCCCGTGGAAAACCTGTCTCTGCAGCTCTGTCACCACGGCTCGAGCACAGGAGAAGCAGCAGCTGCCCTTCAGTGCTCCCTCAGCTGCTCCAGAGGGATCTGTGTGCTCCAGGCGGGCACAGGCACAGCAGGCACGAGCCATGGCTTTGGGGCAAAGGATGAGGAATGCCAGTGTCCAGCTGGAATAACTGGGGGTGCTGCTCAGATGGTTTTTTAGGTGGTTTTTTCAGAGGGGGTGTTGTGTTGGGGTGGGGTGAGGAGCTCTAATTATCTGTCAGATAAGGACCCAGCCTTCTCTGCTCGCTGCTTAATTAGGCTGTCCACAAGCTGGGCTTGAAGACTTTGCATTAATGGCTGGAGAAAAATAAAGATGGGTTTTAACGTGACTTCAGCAAGGAACCTCCAACAGCATCTGTTCTCCTGCCCCAAACCCTCTGCGTGTGCTCGGCCCCTGGCCCTGGAGCAGTGAGTTAGTGCTTGGAGACGTGTCCTGGACATTTATTCTGAGTGCTCAAGACGATGGCCGTGAACCTGACTGCTGGGGATGCTTTTTCTGTGTCTGGCTTAATCGCTTTGATAGGCTGTCTATCATTTATTTTTATTTATTTGTATTTAGGGGAGGGGAAGTTTGTTGCCTGGGCTCTGTTGGAAAGCCGTGCAGAGGCAGAAAGCAGCATCTGGTTTGGTCCTTGCAGGCTGGCAGGAACCTAAAATAAGCCAGGGGGTGTTCAGTACACGGGGTGGGCATGAAGGAGAGCAAAAAGGGTGAGGGGCTTTCCTGTCCCAGCCCAGGCACCGCTCTGAGGAAGGAAAAGGCAGGAAATTCCCTCTGCATTTGGTGGGGTTTCTGGAGAGATGTTCTGCAAAGACAAAGCCCTGCTGATCATCCCCCGAGAGCTGAGCCTTGGAAAACACTCTGCTCACTTGAGGTTTAGATGAAGTTGTGTCATCTGGAGTGAAACCAAGTCCCAGCTGGGACAACACCCGATGGCTGAGCGGTGGGATGGAGTCCTGGGATGGGCACCTGAGGGATTTCTTCCAAATGGCTGTCGTTTTTATAAAGACTAGAGGAGGTTTAAGTTGGATATTGGGAAGGAACTCCTGGCTTTGAGGGTGGGGAGGCCCTGGCACAGGTTGCCCAGAGAAGCTGTGGTTGCCCCATCCCTGGAAGTGTCCAAGGCCAGGTTGGACGGGGCTTGGAGCAACCTGGGCTAGTGGAAGGTGTCCCTGCCCATGGCAGGGAGTGGGATGAGATGGGCTTTAAGTCCCTTCCAACAAGCCTTTCTTTGAGTCTATATTGGAGTTTTAGGACAGGGTATTCCTAACTGGTGAAGTTAAAGTGGGGTGAAGTTGTGTTTTTCTTTTTCCTGGTGATTTGCAGGCTGCAGCCTGGGCAGGAGGAGAAAAGCCTCATCTGCAGCACAGCAATAACAACCAGGAAACGAGTGTCTAGTGATGTTCATCGTGTTCTTGTGCTCCTTAAAATACATATGCCTTGAAGTCTGCCAGGCGTTTTGCTCTGCAAAGCATATGGTTTAACAGATAAAATGATTTTTGACCTGGAGACCTGAACTGACAACTTTGGAGACAAACAAAAACCAGGATGGCTCCATCTGTCAGGGCTGGTTCATCTCCGTGCTGCTTACTGACATTTCTGTGTGTGCATCAGGAAACTGCTTCAGTGCCCCTTTCCCTCCCTTCCCTCGGTGCCCATCCTCGTGTGCCTTGCCTTGGTGCACGAGTTCACCTCCAGGCTCCTGGCCACGACCTCTCTTGGCAGGGCTTTGCCCTCCCTGTGCCTTGCTCCTTTAGCAGCTGCCTGCTGAGGGATGGGTTGCTTGCTGGGTTCAGTCTGAAGCTTTGAGCAGGATCTTTTATCGACCTTTCCAGGGCTCAGGAGCTCGTCACAAGTCGAGTTGGCTCCATCTCTGTCTTGCTGTCATTCACAGATGTCCTTCTAGTGGCGTATTCTTTGGGCTACCAAAGCTTTGGGTGCTGGCCCTTGTGCTCCGCTTCCATTTCAGTTTGTCACGTGTGTGTCTCTAAATCCCAGATCCCCTCTCAGCTTCCTGGAAGTGTTTTTGGTAGGGCTGTGTGGCCATAAACTCATAGAGTGAAAATCCTAGGAATTTCCTGGGATGCCTCCTCCAAGAGTTGTGTCCCTTGTGGAGATGCTTTCGGGATCAGCTACTGGTGAACTCACTGTTGAATGTAGAGGCCCAGAGATGGTTTGGGAAGCTGAGTCCTGCAGACAGCAGTGTTCCATCAGCCTTGCCGTGGTCCCTGCATCCAGCCCGGCATTGCAGCAGGGAGGGGGCAATGGGTAGTGCCCCAACTTACTAATCTGCCACTGTGACCTTGGGAGAGAGCAATGGCCTGTTAGGAGAGTCCACGGGGCTTCAGGAATCCACAGCAGCTTGGGTGGCAATAGTGGCTTCACCTGCAGAAGGGGACTGGAAGATGGGACTGAGATTGGAGATGCCCCAGGTCCAGGTGCGTGCACGTGTGTGTCACAGAGTGGTTTGGGTTGGAAGGGACCTTAAAGCTCATCTCATTCTATCCCCTGCAGAGGACAACTTCCACCAGGCCAGGTTGCTCCCAGCCCCGTCCAGCCTGGCCTTGGACACTTCCAGGGATGGGGCAGCCACAGCTTTTCTGGGCAACCTGTGCCAGGGCGTCCCCACCCTCACAGCCAAGAATTTCTTCCTAATATCCCATCTGAATCTACTCTCTGGCAGTGGGAAGCCATTCCCCCTTGTCCCGGTGTTCCAGGTTCTTGTAAATCGTTTCTCTTCATCTTCTCTGTCGCCTCCTTCAGGCACTGCAAGGCCACAATCAGGTCACCCCAAAGCCTTCTCCAACTCTCAGCCTTTCCTCCCAGCAGAGCTGCTCCATCCCCTGATCATCTTGCTGCGTCCTCTGGACTGGCTCCAGCAGCTCCACGTCCATCCTGTGCTGTTCCCAAGGGCTGGAGGCAGCTCTGCAGGGGGATCTCACCTGAGGGGGCAGAGGGGCAGAATCCCCCGCTCCCTGCTGCCCACGCTGTGGGATCAGCCCAGGGCCCAGGGGGTTCTGGGCTGGGTCATGTCCAGCCTCTCCACCAGCACCCCCAAGTCCTTCTCCCAGGGCTCTCTCCATCCCTTCATTCCCAGCCTGGATCAATGTGGAGCTGGGGATGGGTAGTGAGGGGTGGGGACCACCAGCTCTCTGAAGCTTCAGGTGATGAACTTCTCCTGTGTTCCCTTCTAGAATAAACTTTCCTCCTCCTTTTGCCTCGTTATTCTCTCAATATCCCCTTGGCCCAGTGTCCCTTGGGTGGGAGAACAGCTGATGGCTTAGGATTATTCCTGCTCTTACCAGCAGATCTAAACCCATGGAGTTATTTAAGGCTGAACCTAAAAAGCCAGTAGTGTCTTAGAACAGAAGCTTTGCTAAGAAGTTTTAAGCAAACATTATGAGATATGACCTCTTATTTATGAATGACTTTGCAGAGGGAATTCTGTTACCCTCACTCTGCCTCAGCCAAAGATCTATTTTCCCAGTCATAATATCCCCGCCAGCAATCAGTCTGATTAGACTTTAGGATGATGCAGTAAATACACCAAAGCTCAATTTAACCAGCAGAGAAGCAAATAATAATAACTTGAGGCCTTCGGCCATAAAAATGCAGACGTTTACCTTGAATGTTGACTTAAACCATTTCAATTTTGTGCCAAATGAGGCTTGAAATGTATCACCCGGTGTTCAGTGTCCACCCAATAAAAATTACTGTAAATATTGTACCTTCCTGCTGGCATCTCTCTCTTCGTCGGGGCACCCTGGAAGCAAGGCAGTAACAGCAGGGTTTGTTTGTTTGCCTGGGGATCCTGGAGCAAACTGTGAATATTCAGGGATGTTGTGGAGGCTTTTTTGCTGTCACCTGGACTGCACGGCAAGTCAAAGCTTTGTCGTTCTGCTCCGACACACCCAAACCTGCCAGTTTAGGGTGAAGGAGCAGGATCTGGTGAAGGAGGAGAGCAGATAGGTAAAGGAAAGCAGCCAAAATCTTTATCTCTTCTATTTACTGAGCTTCCTGATTCATTAGCGGGGCTGATTATCCAGTTCCGTGGCGATAATCCCTAATTAAACACCACTGCAGACATCGTGTTTGTGCCAAGCTGAACATAAGTGGCCTCTTCTTAATAAATGTGTAAGTATGATCTCCACACTGCTAACCAGAGCCATGAGAGCCTGAAGTTCTCAGAGAATGGTAATTGCCAGAGAGACTTGCTTTTCCCTTCCCCCCTTAAATGCACAGTCGATGACCATTAATGTTCAGTGTCTTTAAAATTACAACTCCTTAAATCAAAAGCACATTTAAAAAACGAAGGGAAGGCCTCTGGAAGTGCCCATCAGGCAGTGAGGTGGTAATTAATCCATCTGGAGGAGAGTCCAGGAGCTGGAGGTGCTGTCACTTGTTTTCAGCTCCCGGTGTTTCTCCGCAGCCTTTCCGTGGGGACCGAAAGATGCTGGAGCAGGTGCTAACTCCTGACTGCACTGAAGTGTTTTGTTGTCTTGAGAGCGGGAGAAACATGTTCAGCACTGTTTGATTTTCTGTTCTGTTTTTGAGTCAAGCCTGTGTTTGGGTGGTCCATGTAGGAAAACTGTTTAGGGGAAGAAATGGGGGCGTGTTAAGGGTGGAGTGACTGTTGTACATTACATTATTCTACTGCTTTGGCAGCAAACAGCTTTGAAACAGATTAGGCAGGACCACACCAGGTCTGGGAGGGCTCCAACCTGACTGCAGGAGCTCAGGTGTTGCCCTGTACAGACATTTTCTTGAACCTCTCCTACCATGCTGCCTGCAGTAAGAACAGCACCTTCCTTCCAGAAGCACCGAGGGGACAAATGCTTGCAGCTGGTGTGGGGATGTTTATGGATGAGGCAGGACTAAACCAGGGCTACCTTTTCGTTTCCAAAATGTGGGATTAGCCAGAAAGCTTTTGGCCAGAACTTTCAAGGCCCTGGTTTAGAGAGGCTGAAGGATGAGGGGGCATGTGCAGGTCAAAGCTGCATCCATCTGGAGTGGTGCTGGGAGAGTGCTCAGTGTGTACCGCTATTCCTGCCTGTCCAGGTCCGCTGTTTCCCCCCTGCTTTTTAACTCTTGTCTCTTAAATATCTGCTGCCTTTCCCTTTTTGTAAAGCTGGGTGTTGGGCAGGGACAGGAGCAGACTCCCTCAGCCCCTCGAGGGGTCTGGGTGGAGAAGGGGGTTTGCAGAAGCAAACAGAGGGTCTTTTCTCCCTCTTTACCGCGACCCTGCTCCTTTAAAGTCGCGGGGGCTCTTCTTTCTCCACAGCCCCGGGCAGAGGTTCAGCTGGGGAGGCTGCAGCAGATGGAGAGGCTGCCCTGGCACTGGAGGCACTGCTATAAATTCCCCGTGCCCTCCGAGGTCAGTGCCACACAAGGACCATCTCCTTCTGTGCTCCGGGTCCGGCCTTTTGCCGCCTCCGCGGCGCAACGTCAGGGCTGGGGTGGGGAAGGGGGGTGCTCTGGGTTCTGCAGCCTGGTTCCCAGATGTACACGTGGAAGTGCCGGTGCTGCGGCCTAAGGGACCGCTCGAGGCTGTGCCCCCCCAAATTCAGACGGGTGAATGTGAGGTGAGATCACCCTGCCCCGTTTTTCTGCTCTCTGGGGCTCTCTGGGTTTCCTGAGGGGTGGCCTTCCCTCAAGGAGCCACGGGAGCAAATCTCCAGCCTCCCCCCAGCTCCACCTTATCTTTTATATTTTATTTTCCCTGAGCAGATGTGGAGATCGTGCTTTTGTCAGCTTTCCTCCTGCTCAAAGAAGGAAAGAAGCATTTAAAAAGAATATTAAATTCGGGAAGGGTGCACAGAAGGGATGGGAACAAGTTTTCCTATCTCACATCAGAGCCGCGTGTCCCACATTCCCCTCCTCCAGGCAGATCCTTTGCCTTGATTTCTTTACCTTTTTCTTTTTTTCTGTCCTGACTCCTGGAATAATTAAGTTACCAGCAACTGTGTGTGTGTAGTTTTAAAGGCAACTTTTCTGTCAGCAGCATGAGTTCCCTTTGCCACAGCCCTGCAGTGGCTCGTTCCCTTGAAGATATGCAATCACTACTTCTCCTGAACCCACTGATACACTTGGCCATCACTTAAATATCATTACAGGAAAGATTTCCATGAGATCACTGCACGTTACACTTTAAAGTTTGACTTTAAAAGAATGTCTGGGCTTTGCTAAAAGGCATTAGTAATGGGATTCTCTATCTTTGAGCTTAATTTATTCTGAAGAGAAAAAGGCCATTATCTTAAATCTTTTTTTCCCCTTTTCCTCCTCTTACAAAAAAAAAAAAAAAGAAGAAAGGAAAAAGCAGCCTCTGAAGTCCACCACTTATGGCAAAGCCATTGTTTAATTACTTGCTCTTTTCATCCTTGGAAGGGAGGTGAGCCTGGGGGAGGTGGGAGCCAACTGTGTTTTGGCGTCATGGCCCATGCTGCTCCACAAACAATATATTTTCCAACCCCTACTTCCCTTGACCTGCTTTGCTCTGGGATCAGCAAGTTATGGGCTCATGATCCATGAGAAAACTAGAGCCATTCCTGTGGGCACACCCCAACTGAGGCAGCGGAATCCTGGGGTTTCTCAGTGTTAGCCAACAACTGCAGGCTGGGAACCTCCATCTGAAAGAGTCTGTGGCAGATAAACCCTCCTTTGCAGGGCTGTGCCCAGTATCTGAAGTGAGCACTTGTCCATGGATGTGTTTTCTGTGTGGACGCTGTTGGGAGCAGCCGTTGGGTTCCGGAGGATTTGATTTCCATCAATTCTATCAGAGCAGAGGGAGTCTCTGAGCCTCCTGTTATTAGTGCTCAGCCAACCTTGAAATTTTTGGTGCATCCCAAGCCTGGATTGTGCCTGTGCATCAAAACTGAGCAAAAAGCCTTGCCTTGGGTTTAATTCCACCTGAGCCTAGGTCTAGCCTTGGATTAAGGCGTACAGAACTCTTGGATTAGGCCAGGAACAACCCAAGCTCAGCCTTCTGCAGCAGGAGGTTGGGGGTTTTTATTTTTGTGAAACTGAGGATCAAAACTGCAGGAAAGGTTCAGTTCCAAGTTTTCCAGTTCAGAGCCAAATGTGGCTCCCCAGACTGGGGCTGTGAGCCTCCTCTGACATGAGTGTCCTGAACTCTGGAGTCTGTGGGGCTGGAGCAGGGGAGAGCAGAGCCCTTGGCCCGGGGCCGTGGGAAGTGTATTACCACCGGTCCTGCATCTTGGATGCTGTGACTTCCCCATTTCACTGGAATTGGTTTCTGCTCTCCCGGGCCCTTGTGGGTGGGTGGAGACAGGAGTGTATCCCTTCGAGCTACAGCTGCTGGTGCCTGAGTTATCAGCCGAGCCGAGGATCAATTATACATTAGGGACCTGGTAATGATGAGAATTAAATGAGCTTTTGCTGAAGAGTGTTGTGCTTCTGTTCACCTTCAGATGGAAACTGCTCTGAAGAGCACCAACATCTGTCTTCTGGAAAGCACATTGATCTCCTGTTTACATATGGGAGTGCTCTCCTGTTGTCTCTCCCGGGACAGTGAGCTCTGCTTGCCGGAACGTGGGATGCGATGGTTTTCCATGGCTGGTCTCTGCACAGGTCCCAGCTCTGGGGGCATGGAGGGAGCAGGGTCCTGTGCCCAGGGCTCAGCCTCCCCCCAGGCTGTCCAGGCTTTGCTGTACACTGGTGTGGAACATCTCTCTGGATCCATAAGGATGCTCCAAGTGCTCCTGTAGGTGCAGATATGTGTCTGCAGGGCGTTGCCAGCTTTTGCCAAAGGTGCAGAATGGTGTTTCTGCTGCACCACTGCCTGGTGGGCTTGCTGAACCCAGGAACCTGCCTGCCAGGATTGATGCTTTGAGCACCTTTTGTGTTGGTATTTCTCTGTTGCTCTTTCACAGAATCCCAGAATCCCTGAAGTTGGAAAAGCCCTCCCAGCCCATGGAGCCCAACCTGAGACCAACCCCCACCGTGTCCCCCAGCCCAGAGCACCGAGTGCCACGTCCAATCATTCCTTGGACACCTCCAGGGATGGGGACCCCACCACCTCCCTGGGCAGTCCCTGCCAATGTCTGACAACCCTTTTAGTGAAGAAATTCCTCCTGATGTCCACCCTGAACCTCCCCAGTGTAGTCTGAGGCTGTTTCCTCCCCTCCTGTCCCTTGTTCCCTGGGAACAGAGCCCGACGCCCCCCGGCTCCCCCCTCCTGTCAGGGAGTTGCAGAGCCAGAAGGTCCCCCCTGAGCCTCCTTTTCTCCAGGCTGAGCCCCCCCAGCTCCCTCAGCTGCTCCCCACCAGACTGACTCTGCAGACCCTTCACCAGCTTCGGTGCCCTTCTTTGTCCAGCACTGGGCTTTTTGCTTGTCCTAGGCCTGGGTGGTTTTAAATGAGGCCATAACATTGTCTGTAACCCAAGGATGTGTTGAATCATTCAAGGTTTCTCTTGCTTTGGATGTTTTCTCATGGGTATGATCTTAAGCTTGACTTAAACAGAATCCCAGAATGTGCTGAGCTGGAAGGGACCCAACAATGATCATGGAGTCCAACCTTTGTCCCTGCACAGCCCCAGCCCCAGGAGTCCCACCCTGTGCCCCAGAGGATCATCCAAACCCTCCTGGAGCTCTGGCAGCCTTGGGGCTGTGCCCACTGCCCTGGGGAGCCTGGTCAGTGCCCAACCACCCTCTGGGGGAAGAACCTTGTCCTGAGATCCAACCTGAGCCTGCCCTGACACAGCTCCAGGCCATTCCCTGGGTGCTGTCCCTGGTCCCCCCAGAGCAGAGCTCAGTCCTGCCCCTCCTCTGCCCCTGCCCAGGAAGCTGGAACTGCAGTGAGGTCAGCCTCGGTCTCCTGACTCGAACCTTGGTCTCCTGACTCAAACAAGTGTCACTGGGGATCTGCAGCATAATGTTTAACTTATGCAACTTGTACAGGCTGATGGGAGTCCCCACAACAGCCCAGTCAGGTGGTTAAGGCAGCATCTGGTACTTTTATTCTGCAGTTTGAGCCCCTTTGACTCAGTTTCTCCCCAGGCACAGCTGTACTAATACACTGACCTATTTCAATGCAGTTTTGCAGGTTAATTTATTTTTTGCAAGGCACTTAGCAGACATTAAATGTTACATAAATCTCGAGTATTGTTTATCCACAAGATGCATTGATTTGCAGAGTGTGGTCATACTGTCTAGATTTCTTTTTTCCTTTAAAAATTTCAATGCATTAGAAAGGGGGAGGGGGAAGCCCTGTAGCTCTTATCCAAAACCAAACAGTTACAGAAACAATGAGCTGAAAGTGGCTGATCAATTATAAGGCAAATGGGGCCAACTGAGCATCAGCTCCTGCCTCCAGTGTTGCTTTGTGCTGGGCAGTCTGGGATCGATGCACAGGTGTGGTGAGCAGCTCCCACGGCACTGCAGTGCCACATTTTCCCACTTTTTCCTTAATTCCATTCCTCAGATGCTCCTCTGCTGCCTCTGGTTGCCCTTGAATTTTAAAAGGAGCAGCTCATGTGCCATTGGGAAAATCCAACCCTCCCAGCAGTGTTGGTTTTGCACCCCTGGCACTGTTGTCTCTCGTGGGACAGGGCGATGCACATGGCATTTTTAGGGGTGCTGAAGGCAATAAATCTTGAGGGAGCAGTGGGGAAGAGCAAGGGTGGCTCCTACAGCTCCCTGATGGTGCTGTAATTTACTCTCTGAGGAACAGCAGGACAGCAGAGATAAGTGAATGCTTTCTGTTGGATGGGGGGGCTGACAGGAGTGCTGGGGGGTTATTTTTTGGCTGAGTGACACCGTAATGGCAAGCATTGTGTTCTCCTCCATTTTTACTTGGAAAGCTAAGATGGAATAAGCAGAGACTATCTGTCTTTTAGGCATGAAAAGGTGTCCCCTCCCCAGCTCCAATCAATCATAACTCTCCCAGAGTCATCGATTTACATCGAGCATCAAACCACCTGCTCTCTGCAGCCCTGGGGGCCTTTCTTTTGGTGAGGAATCTGAATCTTGCAGTAGTGTGAGGCAGAAAGAGGCAGAACGGGTGTAACCAGCGAGTTGTACCTGCCTTGACCTGCTCCCATGGCTCGCAGAGCCCAGCTCTGGTATTCCCAACTCCTCACTGCTCACCTCTGAGCTGAGACCAAGCAAACTTTTTTCATGCAAGTCTGTAAAATCCGGGGTTTGAGTCAGTGGGATGGGAGTGGCTGATCCTGGCGGGCCCAGGCCTTGCCGGTGGCCTCTAGTCCAACTGATGGTTCAAGTGTTGGCTCTTCCTTGGAGCAGAGCCATCTTAATCCTCTTGACCTGCTCATTTTCACTGGAGAAGGGGGTCTGTCGTGTTTGCACCAGGCTCCTGGGTGTCTCTGCCCTGGATTCTCCAGTCTGGGGTGAGCGCTGGAGTTGGAACCGTGGCGCACCGGTTTCCAAGGCACGGAAAAGTGAAGAAGCAATTGCTTCTCAGCAAGCCGAGAAGCAAAAGAAGGGGGCGGGGGGGGGGGTTGGATTTTGTTTGCTGGAGGGGGATTCATGTTTGCAGAAGTGCTTTGAGCCTGTGGGCAGATGGAGCCGACAGAAGCGCAGGGCGCTGTTGTTCTCCTCCGATGACAAGACGTGAAAGCTGCGGCCGCACTCGTAACAAACTCCCCCCCCCAAATGCGAAGCGTGCCAAGGGTTTCAGAGCTGATCCACTCTTGAGCAGAGTGGCCCTTGTGAGGCAGTAGATTAGAGCAGGGAGTGTGTGCAGGAATGGGATCTCTCTCCCGCACTACGCGCTCTCATTGTCCCGACCACATTTTGGTATTTGCCATAAGCCACGCGCTCTTATGAAAAACCATTTGCAAGATAAGTAAAGGAAAATGTAATCCCTGAGTGGAATGAAAGGTGCTTTGAAATGAATGGGGGATAATCCTTTTGTTGTCTGTTACAAATGCACTTTATTTCTGCATTATCTGAGCATGAGAATAGAGTGTTGGCTCAGCCAACAAATCCACTGCAGCCCCCTCTCGTCGCTGCGTCAGACCCGAGTGGCAGCGCCGGAGCCGCCTCTGAACTCCCCGAGGCCGGCGCTTGCAAAAAGGGCTCTTTTGAATTTCAAAATCCTGCTGGCGTGATTGTTTTGGCACTTGCGGAGTGCAGAGTTTGGGCTTAAGTCGCGCTAAAGACTGGGTTGAGATTCAGGGAGCGGTCCGGGGGATTTAGCTCTCCTACCTGCCCCTGCTTTTCCGTCAAACCGGAGAGGGAAATCTGCCTAAATTGCTTTTAAAATCACAAAGCCCGACCTCTGCCCCAGGGAGTTTGCAGTTGGGGTCGAAGGATTTCTTCCTTCTGCTTTCAGTGTGTTTTTCTTTCTCTGGTTGATAATTTCTCTCAGCAATTTCAAGCCCACTGACTTATGCAAGGAGATGCTTCCAGCTTGTGCAGAGTTGGCTCTTAGAAGGTGTCCAAAGGAGGCAATGAAGGTGGGGAAGGGCCTTGATTTGAAGCTGTGAGGACACTGAGAGCACTTGGTGTGTTCAGCTGGAGAAGAGGAGACTGAGGGGAGACCTCACTGCAGTCACTTCTTGGGGAGGGGCAGAGGAGGGGCAGGACTGAGCTCTGCTCTGGGGGGACCAGGGACAGCACCCAGGGAATGGCCTGGAGCTGTGTCAGGGCAGGCTCAGGTTGGATCTCAGGACAAGGTTCTTCCCCCAAAGGGTGGTTGGGCACTGACCAGGCTCCCCAGGGCAGTGGGCACAGCCCCAAGGCTGCCAGAGCTCCAGGAGGGTTTGGATGATCCTCTGGGGCACAGGGTGTGACCCTTGGGGCTGGGCCTGTGCAGGGCTGAGGGTTGGACTGGATGGTCCTTGTGGGTCCCTTCCAGCTCAGCACATTCTGTGATTCTGGTGACCCAAGTAGCCAAAAGCCCAGGTATGATCCACCTGGCCACTCCAGCAGAAAGGAAAGCTCAGAGCTCAAAGACTGAATACTGCACAGTCTGGAACGGTAACAGCTATTTTCAGCTGATGTTAAAGTCCTTTAGTTACTGCCAGCATTGATTCTTGGGGCCTGGAAAATGAGTCTCAGCATGGCTTCTCCTTGGTTTCTTAGTGAGTAACCAAAGTTCAGGAGATTTCATGAGATAAATTTGTTCATTCTGATTTTATTGTCTGCCATACTCAGCCTCCAGCCAGCGATTCAAAACCTCTTTACATGCTTCCCTCCCTCCTAGTTTGATGCAGTTTTCCGTCATGGAAAGGCTGGAAGAGCTGAGGATGTTCCATCTGGAGAAGAGAAGGCTCCAGGGAGACCTGAGAGCCCCTTCCAGTGCCTAAAGAGGCTCCAGGAGAGCTGGAGAGGGACTGGGGACAAGGGATGGAGGGACAGGACAAGGGGAAATGGCTTCCCACTGCCAGAGGGCAGGGATAGATGGGATATTGGGAAGAAATTCTTCCCTGTGAGGGTGGGGAGGCCCTGGCACAGGTTGCCCAGAGAAGCTGTGGCTGCCCCTGGATCCCTGGAAGTGTCCAAGGCCAGGTTGGATGGGGCTTGGAGCAACCTGGGCGAGTGGAAGATGTCCCTGCCCATGGCAGGGGGTGGAACTGGATAAACTTTAAGGTCCCTTCCAACGCGAACCGTGCTGGGATTCTGTTTCCATGGTGTCCTGAAGACAGGATTACTTTTGTTTTCTTTGGTTTGGCTTGAGGGAAGTCCTTGGAAGTGAGGTCTGCCCTGGATTGAAAGTTGTTGCACTTCTGGCAACCTGGGCAGTGTCTTTTCCTGGGTCCATTCCCAGCAGCAATGGTCTGTGCTCCAAAGCATGAGACAGAGCAGGGTCCCATCAGAGCCTGGCTGTGCAGGGGCCATCGTGGCCTCCCTCACTCAACTCCAGAGCATTCCCAGCATTCCCAGAGCCTATAGCATGGATGGTTCCAGCCTTGGAAGAACCCAATTGCTTTTCCTAAAACAATTATAGCTGCTCGAATTCGTCTTTGCAAGCATAGTAATAAGAGAATAGGAAATTAATTAAAAAGCTAATTATAAAGTCCATGAACGTTGTTTTCAAATCTTTAGATGAATTTACTTTTGCTGAATGCCACCTTTTCCAATTTATTCAGCTCTGGTGGTGGCACAAGGTGGGGAAACTGAGGGAATGAAAGCATGTGCTCCTGATGTGATGCCGTGCTGGCTGCTAAGGGGATTAGGACATACATGATGGAAAAGACACAGGAACAGCACTAAGCTGGCTGTAAGCCTGTTGTCTCCCAGCTTTTTCCACTACGAAGCACAAAGGAAAGTCAGGTTCTCTGCCTCCTGGAGTCTCATGCCATCCTAATCTCAAGCTAATCCCTTCAAACAAGCATTTCTCTGCCCTTGGAGCAGGTTTGTCATGGGGTCTTGCTTTCTTGGGAGCTCCGAAGCGCTGCAATTAATCGGGGTGCTTAAGGTGGCTTCTTGAAGCCCATGTTACGCTCAGCAGCAATTTAAACCGAGTGTCCACTGGTAAATGGTGAGGAGTACCCGGGGAAAAGCTGTGATGTTCCCGTGCATAGCAATGGCTTCATTAGCATCCAAGCGATTACGCAGAATGCCTAAATGACCTTGCAGTCATTAGGAGCGAGGGATGTTATGACTTAAGTTTAGAGGGACTTGCATTACAATGTAAGATCTAATTAGTGTTACCTCTGCTAATTGCTACATATTGCTGAGGTATATAAAAATAACTGCCTGAGCGATACCGGGGCCGCGGCTGTGCCCGCGCTGGAACAGGGGGAGAAGTTTCCTGCCATAATGAGCGGCAGCAGGTTGGTTTACCTCTGTTGGCAGCTTGTTAATGCGTCTCCCGTTGTCTGTCTGAATGTAAAGGAGGTTCTCGTGTGCGGGTTGTGACTGTCGGGATCCCTGGTGTCCTTTGTCAGGCTGGTTCACGCCGCCCGGAGCCTGTGGGTGAATGGGGAGAGCTGCGGGGGAGGCTCCTGCAGGGACTGCTGCTGGTGGCTTTGCCATAAAGCTGGTCCAGGGGCCTCACACGAGGCTGTGGCCATGGGTTTGGGGTCAGAGCCTTCACCTGGGCTGCTGCCAGCACATCACAGGGACACGGAATTGTTCAGCTTGCAAAACGCCTCCAAGATCATCAAGTCCAGCATCACCACCACGGGGGTCGGGCTCTGCTCCCAGGAAACAAGGGACAGGGCAAGAGGAAACAGCCTCAGGCTGCACCAGGGGAGCTTCAGGTTGGACAACAGGAGGGATTTCTTCACTGAAGGGGTTGTCAAGCATTGGAAGGGGCTGCCCAGGAAGGTGGTGGAGTCCCCATCCCTGACTGGATATGACCCTGGTGTAGCTGACAAAGTGGAGATAAGTCACAGGTTGGACTTGATGATCTTGGAGCTCTTTTCCAACCTTTATGATTCCATGTTCTCCACTAAACCATGTTCCTCAAGTGGCAGATCCGCCTGTTTTTTGGACCCTTCCAGGAATTGTGACTCCACCACTGCCCTGGGCAGCCTGTGCCAGTGGCTGACAACCCTTTCCATGAAGAAGTATTTCCTAATATCTGATCTATACCCCCCCCCCAGCACAACCTATCAAGGGAAAATGAAGGGAATAAATAATAAATGCTGAGGCTTTTATTCCCAAGCGCCTGTGTGTCCTCTCCCCAAAGTTAAAACTTTTGTTCTTGGGGCTGAAGATCAGCCTCTGGACAAGTTAAGAATAAGAGATGGGTTGATCAAGGAATAATTTCTGCAGGAGGCTCTGCTCTGGGTATTTTCATGTATACAGGAAATCAGTTACTCTCTTAATAAGAAGAATAATTTTGTTTTCAACCTGTCTTGCTGGTGAACAGCACAGGTACAGGCAGGCTTGGAGTTCTGTGAGCAGACCAGTGTCAGGATTAGTTGGTGTGACCAGGACAGTTTTGGTTCTACTGTAACTACAACTAAAAGGGTGGACGGGGCTCCAACATCAAGGGAAATCACTGTGAATGTTAAAACCAAAACTGTGCCTTCCTGAATTACTGCCTTCTGAACTTCTCAGCTTCACAACACTTCAGTTTTCCAGCTGCCTGCCTGGAATTTCTGGGTTGGTTCTTTTTTTTTTTTCCTTTCAACAAGCGGGTTTGGAAAAAAGGGCTGTGCTGATAATTACAGTGAAATCTTTGCTCCGTGTGGTCTTTAGTCCTAAGAAGGCATCATCAGAGCCAGACAGGGAGAGTTTGATATTCCAGACAATTTTTTTTTGATATCTGGAGGGAAGTTACAAAGCAGGGGAGGACGGCAGGCCTGGCAGTTTTCTAATGGCTCTGTGTAATGTGCAGTATCAGGGGACACCTCTCAGATGTCTCCACGGTGGCTCCTGTGTGCTTCAAACACGTGTGCTGTTAAATGCAGAAACCAGCTCCTGAATTAATGACTGCGGCTTCAAAGGGCCCTCCTCCCCCCCATCCCCAAGCTGGAGATCTGAGGGCCATCTCGAAGTGGGTGACATGCCTTTGAAAATTATGCAGCGCAAACAATAAACCTCGTTAAATAAAGTCAGCGAAAGCAGCGCATCTGCGCGACACCGGGAACGGACACGGCGGGGACACACGCGGGGACCTGGAGCCAGGGCCAGGGCAGCAGCACCAAAACCTGTGTGTGGGAGAGCAGAGGCAGCTGAGGCGAAGGGGAAGTGCCAAGTCCTGCACTGGGGTCACAACGACCCCATGGGACCCCCCCAGGCTTGGGGCAGAGGGGCTGGAAAGTTCCCGGCAGAAAGGCCCCGAGGATGCTGGTGACACAACTTGAGCCCAGGTGGGCAAGAAGCCCAAGGGCACCTTGGCTTGTCCCAGTCATGGTGTGGCAGCAGGACCAGGGCAGTGCCCATGTCCCTGCTGAGGCACCTCCAGTCCTGGGGGCAGTTCTGGGCCCCTCATGACAAGAAGGACATTGAGGGGCTGGAGCGTGTCCAGGGAAGGGAACGGAGCTGGGAAGGGTCTGGAGCACCAGGAGCAGCTGAGGGAGCTGGGGGGGCTCAACCTGGAGAAAAGGAGGCTCAGGGGGGACCTTCTGGCTCTTTACAACTCCCTGACAGGAGCGGGGAGCCGGGAGTGGTGGGGGGGTCAGGCTCTGCTCCCAGGGAACAAAGGACAAGGACAAGAGGAAACGGCCTCCAGTTGCAACAGGGAAGGTTCAGGTTGGATACTGGGAAAATTTCTTCTCTGGAAGGGTTGTCCAGCCCTGGCACAGGCTGCCCAGGGCAGAGGTGGCATCACCATCCCTGGAAGTGCTCAGAAAACATGGATATGGCACTTTGTGGACATGGTTTAGTGGTGAACATGGTGCTGGGCTGACGGTTGGACTTGATGACCTTAAAGGGTTTTTGTGAACCTTATTGATTCTGTGATTCTGTGCCCATCCCCACCAGGTTGTAGCTCACTTCGAGGAGCTGTGGGATGGAGAAGTCAGGCAGAAGGAGCCTGGGTGTGGTGTGGTACATGGGTGGCTCTGCCAGTTGAGGAGTTTGAATGAGTTTCTTATCTGCTGAGAAGAGTTGGGCAATGCAAGGTGGAGCTGCTCACCTGCTCCCCCTGAGGTGGGGAGGCTTTTCCTGATCAGGGTGAAATCAGGGCCATGACAGGCAGCAGTCTCATGTAGACCTGGATGTCTGTGAAAGTCTGGTCCAGCTCTAAGGTGGTGACAAGCTCAGCTCCACCACCACCTCCAAAGAGATCCCACCCTCCCGCCGGGCACGGGGCCAGCTCGGCCGCCCCGACGCCTTGCCCGCTCTGAAATGAGGATTAATGAGTTCCTCCATCTGATACTTGTTTGAGATTCACCATTTGGGTTCATTTGAAGCTAATTTTATTCTCCATGTCACTGGCAATTTATGCAGCAAGCGCAATTATTGGAGATGAACGCCTGCCACAGCTGAAGGCTATGAGTGCCACTTCCTTGGATGCACGAGGAGCGGAGAGCTGGGGAATTGGGGCAGGGGGTGGGGGGGGGAGGGAGAAAGGATATTAGAAAAATAATCTTTCCCTACAATACTCTCAGAGCTGATACACACACCTTCATAAAAAAGTAATTTAATTTTCCCAGTGCAGCACGAAAAGGAGATCTAATTATCCACTTCTAAATTGCTTTCTTAATTTTTCAAAACACGGGCTTTTTGTTTATGCTTTGCTCGGAGGCTGCTGCGGAGCTCACCTCCATATGGGGGTCACTGATAAAGCCACCTGGAAAGGCACTTTCTCCTGATAGCAGGTGTTGCAGCTTCTAATGCACCACGTGGGCCTTTTGTCCGTGCTGATGGAGCTTCTCCACAGGTGACGTCCTCCAGTTGACGGTGGGAATTTGGGAAGCAGCCTTGGAGCTTGGCTGGGGAGGTGCATCAAACGTGGATTGTTTTCTCAAGGTTTGCAGGAGTTTTGCTGCCTCAAAGCTCTGCCTTTTGCTGCTTTCTGGGTTTCTGGGTCTTGCTTGGAAGCCTCGTGTCTGTTCTGCATCGGTATCAAAGACCATAATCCTCTGTAATGGAATTTCTGGAGTATCCAAGAGATTCCCGCCGGCGCTGCCTTTTAGTCTGTTTATTTACCTCGTACCTGGACAATACTTTCTGCTGAGTCCCTGAAGGCCCCTGTTTCTGCAGGAAGCTCTTGTAAAAATCATCAGTTGGTGTTTGAGGGAAGTGTTTGAAAAACCTCTCGGTTTTGATCATGTTGCATCGTGCTCCTCTCCGTGCTTCATGAATCCCTCACATGGATTTCCCTAAAGTTCAGCTAACAGGCTTGCCTTTGGAATTGGAAATGATGTGCACACACACCTCCTCTAATATTTATAGGATAAATGCGAAGCTGTACTCCAGTGATGATCGTGAGTTTCTGAAAAACAGATCCCAGATGTTGGAGATGACATGACACCTTCAATTATTTACTGGCAACTGGTTTTCAATCTGCTGGGACAGTTTGTGGTGTTCAGGTGTTCAGAGGCTCAAAAAACTGGGGCTCTTCAGCCTGGAGAAGGCTCTGGGAGACCTCAGAGCCCCTTCCAGTGCCTAAAGGGGCTCCAAAAGAGCTGGAGGGGGACTGGGGACAAGGGATGGAGGGACAGGACACAGGGAATGGCTTCCCACTGCCAGAGGGCAGGGTTAGATGGGATATTGGGAAGGAATTCTTGGCTGTGAGGGTGGGGAGGCCCTGGCACAGGTTGCCCAGAGAAGCTGTGGCTGCCCCTGGATCCCTGGAAGTGTCCAAGGCCAGGTTGGATGGGGCTTGGAGCAACCTGGGCTAGTGGAAGGTGTCCAGTGGAAGGAGATTGGAATGAGATGAGCTTTAATCAAGCCTAACCCGTCTGGGATTCTATGAAAACAGCGTGTTATCCACGTTTTGAACTTTTTTTCTGTGTTGTATCCCACTGTTAAACTCCCTTTCTCTGTTCTCCTTTGCCTTGGTGGGTCTGAGTTTTGCACAGAAAGCTTTAGGGCTGAGGTTTTTTTATTCCCTGTTTGTCTCACTGGTGCTGGTTTAATTTATTTCTTTTTTACCTCATTTCCCCCCCCCCAGAATTTAAGGGCGGAGCTTTTAAAAATTTCAAAACCAGAGCTTTTCAGGTCATGGCAGAGAATTCCAGAATGGTTTGGGTTGGAAGGGACCTTGAAGATCATCTCATTGCTGCAGCAAGGGATGCAGAGGGGGTCAGAATTCCCCACCACCCCCAGCTGGATGCGGGTGGGTCACGGGCAGCGCCGGGCTGCTGCCGGAGCTGCTGTTCAATGATGCTCTAATTAACTCCTGCAAACTTCAGAGGACCCAGCTAACTATAATTGAGAGATCAACAGAGGCTGCAATGAAGTTAGATGTGCATACTAATTACTGAATTATCTAACACCTGCTTGGGAGAGCAGCAGCACAATATAAATACGTTTTGCACTGTAAGGCCCTTGGAAGGAAGGCGAGTGAGATGAAGGGCCTTGTCAGACACAGCTCAGATCCCTTCCCTGTCTGCAGCTTCCCGAGGCCTCATTTGCCAAAGCTCCAGCCTTTATTTTCAGTCTGGGTTTCGAAGCTCTCATGTAGCAGGCTCAACTTGCAAGGAGCCAATTAAGCAGGATTCCAGACCTTAAATCGGGCACTCCCGAGGTGCTGGGGAAGGTGATGGCGATGATGATGATGACGACGTTCTTCGCAAGGCCCCGGTGAATTCTTACAAGTTTTCCTGTCAGTGTCCAAATGACACTCAGTTTGTTGGCAGCTCTCAAAGCTACTCTAAAAAAAAAAAGGCGTAAAAAAAAAATAAAATTAGGATTCGTTTTTCTGCTTCTGAGTGGCAAATACAAAAAGGTTCAGTATCCCAGGAATTAGTGCAGGGATCTGCTGAAGGGCTGTGTCCAATCACTCTCTGGCACAGGGAGGAGAAACAAGGGAGGGGAGAGAAAAAGCTGTTTTGGGGTGGGGTTTTATGATTATTTTATTCCATTCTGTTGGTTTTTTTAATACTGATCTAAGGTGCGATTTCCATACCATCAGCTCAGTCAGCCATCACCATCAGCCCTCTGAAGGCAGTAATTTTCTGCTAGGCAATTTTGTCACTGGGCTGGAAGGATAAATGAAACCCACATTTCAGTGCTGTGTCCGGCCTGGAATCAGCACATGGCGCATCTTCCCCCAACAAGTGGTTATTCCCTATTTTCCTCTGTTAAAGATTAAGGAAAATTCATGGGCTTTGCTATTTTCTCCCCTTTTTTTTCAGTATATTTGCAAAATGGGCTGTTTTGATGCTTCAGTAGTCCTGTCTGTGTTTGTTATGGAGCTGGTTGGATGCTTTCCTGTTGACAACTATTCCATCCCTCCTGAAAGGCTGGAGCTCGTGGGACCTCCTGCTCTTGAAACACTGCTTTTACTCATGGTTGTTGTGAGGTACAAAGCCTTGAAACCCAAAACTCTTTGCTGTCCTGAGCCAGAGCCAGGTCAGTGAGTGGGTTTGAAGAGCAAACTTCAGGATGGAGCCGCATCCTGAACGTGTTCTCTTGGAAAGACACACACACAGAGCTTGCTGCCTTGTCCCACCAACTCTCTTCCTCCTGCTCCTGATCATACGACCTCATGTGCATCCACGAGAGGTGTCTGGGCTATTTTGGAGCAGGGGGTTGTCAGAAATTCCCCTCTTGCTCCTCTTACGTGGGATTATTGACTGCCTGTGCTGCTGAACTTCCCGCCCGCTGCCCTGAGCTGCTGCTTACTTGGAGAATCTTTTTGTAGCTGCAGTTGCCAAGCAACTGTCAGCTGTATTTCCAAGATGCTCAGACTGCCTTCAAGATGTTGGGATCCAAATGCTGCTGTTCCACTCTCCAAGATTACTGTTTTCCCCAGGCAGGGAGCTTTGGGAAGGCCAGGGAGCGTTCTTCCCTTATCTCCTTGGCTTTATAAGCATGTTTTCTCAAAGCTCTCTGTCCACTCACCCCACGATAATCCCACTGGTTCTGCCTTTCCCTGTGTGTCCCTCCAGCATGTGCTTGGATACCTGCTGTGGTACTGAGTGTGTGGAAGTGGAAATCCAGGTGTTGCCTTTGTAACTACTAAAAGCATTCCACTCATCCTGGGTTTTAATTCGGGTGGGGAGAGAGGGGGGTGGGAAAATGAAAAGAGTAGGAGCTAATTTTAGGTAAGAGATAAAGATAAGAATTAAAAGAAAGAAAAGCTGGGGGTGTAGGTTCAGATTAGATTTTAGGAAGAAATTCTTCACTCTGAGGGTGGTGAGACCCTGGCACAGGTTGCCCCGAGAGGTTGTGGAAGTGTTAAAGGCCAGGTTGAGCAACCTAGTCTAGTGGGAGGTGCCCCTGCCCATGGCAGTGGGGTGGAACGAGATGGTCTTTGAAGTCCCTTCCAACCCGAAGCATTCCATGGCTGTGTCCTGGAGCTGGGGCCTGTCATGGAGCAGAAGCTGTGGTGCCGTTGTCTCTCGGGGTGCTGCAGGATCCTTGTCCAGCTCCGATCCTCGCATGGGAACGCCGGTGCTCGGGGTTGTTTCTGCAGCAGCAGGAGCCTGGTAACGTCTCTGCTGCTCTGCTGAGAACGAGAGGGCCGGGGGGAAATTAGAAACCCATCAGACTTTGCCTCCAGAAGTGCTCATTAGCAGCCTCCCTCTGTCCGTGGCCACGCATGGCTTAGTTCACTTTGGAGCCAGCCTGTTCCACGTGGGTAAATAAAAGGAATCTCAGTTCCATTAGGTGCATTACAGGGCCAGGGTGCTGAGGGAGGGGACCCTGTGCCTGTCACCCCCCCAGCTCCGCGCTGCCACTTGGGCCGTGGAGCCTTTCCTGCTTATTTGCAATTTTATTTTCGGCTGTGATTGACATCTGGAGGCTACGACATTCTCGGCACAAACATACAGCCTGTTATTATGCTTGCATTAACATTTTGATAAACACACAGTGCAGCACTGAAAAAGTAATTACATGTCATCACATCTCTGCCTCATCAAAGGAAACTTTGCTGTGTAATTGCTCCGAGATTTATCCAGGTACAATGTGCTGCTTCCAGCAAAGGCTCCTTCCTCTTGAAGAGCTTACATTTACCTTTTAAGAGGCACAATATCTTTTCCCCACGGGGCTTTCTAGGGCTAAAATAAACTCGGTGATATAATTTAGCTTTCCATAAATACACTTGGATATTAAAGCACGGTAGTCTTTGCATAATATTTATTTAATGCTTGATGTAAATATGCTGTGTATTATATGGGCAGAGCTATCAAGGGAAGTTTTGTGATGGCAGGGAGAAATAGAACATTGTTACCTGGTTCCTGCATTAGCAGAAGGGCCCTTTGCACTTATATTTATATCGGTACTTCTCACAATGACATCTAATTTTACAATAAAGTGAGGCTGGCTGAAGCGCCTCGCTGCAGATTCAAAAATATTGGCTATTTCCTCGCTTGTAAAGGACTTTTCTGATGGGTCTCTGAAAGAGGTATTATATGGAAGAATACAAATAATTTCAAGAGGGTTTTTCCCCTCCCCTCCCCAATTGCCTTCAGAGCCGAGCGAGGAAGAGAAAATGTCATTGATGTTCAGTCAATAAATCTTGTGAGATAGATGCTGAAAGACCTGAATAAAGGTAGAAGGAGAAACCAATGTCTGATGATAAAACAGGTGAAGTGGTCAATGGGACAATTGCTGGGTTTTTATTTAAGAGTCTCTGCTGGCCAAGGCAGATCCTTCCTGGCTGGATAGCCTGGATAATAGGAGCCTGTTTCTACTGCTGGCTGATGGCTTTTTATTCCTTTTGCTCAAGTAAGTGCTCGTTTGGACTCTGGAATTACAAGTTTTATGGGAAAGTGTTCTGAACCCTCGTATTTCCTGCCAGCAGGCAAAGTGTTGGATATTTTGTCTGTGTGTTTAATTCTCACATTCCAAAGCTTTCTTCATCGTCTGTGGCTACCAGGGAGATGTGGAGGCTCATGCATTGCAAAGTAGTTGGTCTGATGCTGCTCCTGGAGTGGAGAATAAGTCTCTGGTTTGTTCATGAAGGAGTCTCAGGAACAAATCCTTTGAGATGCCTCTTCTGCCTTACTGTAGCAATGAGGAAAATGAGTGAGGAATGGCCTTAACAGTCATTTCTTCCCATTTTCTGTCCTCTGCCTTTATCAGGGCTTCTGTTTCCAAAGGAAAATATCCCCATTCCTTCTGCAGGAACACATTTTCTCTGCTTTCTTCTAGGAGCATAAGGGGAGTGATGTCTAATGCTCTTCCTCTTTGGCCACCCTGCCTCCAAGGGGGTCATGAAGAATTATTAAGCTTCATTAAGGTTGGAAAAGACCTTTAAGATCACCAGGTCCAGCTGTCAACCCAGTCCCAGCCCCATGTTCACCACTAAACCAGGTCCTCAAGTGCCACATCCACGTGTTTGTTGAACACTTCCAGGGATGGTGACTCCACCACTGCCCTGGGCAGTCTGTTCTGATGCTTTACAACCCTTTCCATGAAGAAATTTTCCCTAATATATAACCTAAACCTCCCCTGGCACAACCTGGGGCTCTTTCCTCTCGACCTTCAGTCTGAGCCCGTGGCTGCCAGGTGGGGCAGGAATTGTACCAACCTTAGAGCTGCCTCTGCCTGAGCATATTGGTTTCTCCTAAAAAACAATTCCCTTTTCTCCCTGGGAGAGGTTCCAGCCCTAAGAAGTGTCTGACATTGCAGAAACAACCCAGCACCTCCTGGGGTTGGGATCCCTCCAGACCCCTGCCCTCTGGGGGGAATCCTTTCTCCAGGAGATGCCAGCAAGGAATGAGGAGATGGCAAGAACAGTGTGGGCCCCTGCTCAGCAGCAGCTCCAGGCCCCAGTGCTGCTGTGTGCTGGCCAGGGAGCTCAGCATCCCTGACCTTGCTGGGACATGGCTGGTGGAACAGGAAGCATTAAAGACAGGACAGCAGCGTTCCCAAGTGTGTTTAATGGTTGGATAATGTGATGTTAGTGTCTATTAATCCTCTAAGGAGCTTGGTATTAGCTCAGCTTTAGCACCAGACTGGCTCAATGTGCTAACAGGATGCAGCCAGGCTTGTGCTGGGAACATCTGTATCTAACATCTGTATTATTATGATTACAGGCTTGTGGCCTATATACAATATCTGTGAAATTAGATCTGGTATTATACCTTCGGAGCAGCTGGGGGAGGTTAATTCCCTGGACTTGCTGCTAATGACGGCAGGAAGGGCTGGAGGAGTGACCCTGGGGATGCTCAGGATGTTGCCATGGGGATGTGTGGGGATGCTGTGCACTGGGATGCGCTGTGTTGGTCCTGTGCGTTTGGCAGTGGCAAGATCCCAAGGGCTGACCTGAGTCTGTCAAAGGGCAAGAACTGTCTGGGCATGTTTGGACCACACTCTCAGGCACATGGTGGGATTTTTGTGGTGTCCTGGGCAGGACCAGGGGTTGGACTGATGATCCTTGTGGGTCCCTTCCAACCCAGGACATTTTATGAATGAGGGCAGAGAGGGACCTTTCTGGCATTGCGCTTGACCTTCTGCTTCCTTGCCTTTTATGGGGATCTGCCCCCTGGATTTTAATCTTTTCCATCCCAGTGGGTGCCGTGAGCTCCTGCGTTGTCCAGAAGTGTCATGCTGTCATCCCCCCAACATGCAGCTTCACAGATGTGAGGAGCTGAGGGAATTCACTGTCTGTGGTGAGACCCCAGCTGCAGTGCTGTGGCCAGCCCTGGGGCCTCCAGCACAAGGAAGACGTGAACCTGTTAGAACAAGTCCAGAGGAGGCCACGGAGGTGCTCCAGGGCTGGAGCCCCTCTGCTCTGGAGCCAGGCTGGGAGAGCTGGGAGGGTTCACGTGGAGAAGAGAAGGCTCCAGGGAGACCTGAGAGCCCCTTCCAGGGCCTAAAGGGGCTCCAGGAGAGCTGGAGAGGGACTGGGGACAAGGGATGGAGGGACAGGACACAGGGAATGGCTTCCCACTGCCAGAGGGCAGGGATAGATGGGACATTGGGAATGAATTCTTCCCTGTGAGGGTGGGGAGACCCTGGCGCAGGTTGCCCAGAGAAGCTGTGGCTGCCCCTGGATCCATGGAAGTGTCCAAGGCCAGGTTGGAGCAACCTGAGCTACTGGAAGGTGTCCCTGCCCATGGCAGGGGGTGGGAATGAGATGAATTTTAATATCCCTTCCAATCCAAACCCTTCTGGAGTCTGTGATTTGGGCAGCATAAGCCCCTGGCTGTTGTTTTCCAGCAGGACACATCCACACCGATGTAGGAACACCGTGGATGCAGGTCCCATGTGCCATCCTGTCCTGTCACTGTTTATTGCATTACTTATCCCAAGGAGCCGTTGCAAGTGGCTCACGATTCCTCTTCATCTCTCCCGTCCTTACCCATTTACTTTCAGAACATTTACATTTAAATGTGTGTTTCCGCAGAAGCTTTACAGGAAAGCAACACTGGACCAAAAAAAAAAAAAAAAAAAAAAA
>VZRE01008275.1:233381-248813 GCA_013396775.1 Cephalopterus ornatus
CCTGGCCACGGTGACACCTCCCTGGCCATGCTCACACTCCCTGGCCATGGTGACACCTCCCTGGCCATGCTCACACTCCCTGGCCACGGTGTTACCTCCCTGGCTATGGTGACACCTCCCTGGCCATGGTGACACCTCCCTGGCCACGCTCCAGCCCGGTCCCTGCTCACCTGTGGCTGCCAGAGTGAGCTCACTCGGCGCTCCCCGCCCGGGGAATCTCTGGCGAGCAAACAGATGGAAGGAGCCCTCTCCCCATCTGATGCAAGCACAGATTTAATCAGCTCACACTTCCCTGTTCCACCTGGCACAGACGCCGGGAAATGGATCTTGATTTGCGTCCTCCCAGCTCTCCCCACAGACTCTTGACATCTTTGTTTTTTTGCAACTTAACAGCAGCAATCGCAGCCCAGCACTTTGCCACCTGTCGCAGGGACAGCCCAGTCCCTCCCTGGCTGTCACACACCGCTCCGCTTTTGGATTTTTGGGCTCTGACAGAGGGTGTGGAGCAAGGAGAGGCAGGGTGGGGATGAAACAGGTCGGCAAAGATTGCTGCCCCAGTGCTGGGGCTGTTGGCACTTTGTGTTGGGTGCCTGGTTCCTTTCCACGCTCCCTGCCTTTCTTCTCAGCCTTAAAAAATTATTTAGGCTCAGTTTTGTTCTAAATATTGCCAAAAGTGGGGCTGTTCCACCATTGTAGGTGTTGCTGTTGCTTGCAGACTTCTTAATATTTAATGTCTTGCCTTCTTGAAACCCACCTCTTGGAATTGGTTGCTGACTGTAAGTCTGTTTTCAGTAAGGAACAGAAGGGGAAAAAAATCTCAAATACCCTCAAGGACAATATTAAAGCTTAAAAGTATTATTTATTTCTTTCTGAGATGGGAAAATGAATGAAAGCCTCAGTAAAAGAGTTTTGTCACATGGGAAGAAAGACCCCCAAAACACAGATCTCCCCAAAGTCTGCAAGGAGAGCAGTCTCCGTTTACGGATGGGGAAACTGAGGCACAAACCCAAGTTGATGGAGGAGGAGAGAAGCCAAGACTCACCTGCTGTACACAGTGGCTTTTGCACACAGTTTCTCCCTGCTAGAAAGTTGACTAATCCATGTTACTAATAAAAACTCAACCTATGAACTGAGGAGGGGGGGAAGCCCCTCCCTGACTGTGCTGCCGGAGGTCTCTGTGCATCGCAGCAGAGCTGTCAGAGTTAAATCCAAACACAGCCAGCGCAGACAAGTAAACTGAGAAGTGAAAAGTATTTTATTAGTATTCTGCTATTGATTTCTTAATGGCTTTTCTTCCTGGAAACCAGGCAGATATTTCCTCTGCTTAGCAGGTGCTTGGGGCAGGGGCAGGCAGAGGAGCACAGGGCCCTGGGGTGCCATGTCCAAGGATGAATCCCACCCTGCCACTGGAGGGGAAATGCCCAGTGAGAAAGTCCAGAAACTCGGGCAAGGTCGGATCCAGTTTCCATCCTCGTGCATTCCTCATCCCCCTCGAACGCTTCTGTTATTTTAAGCTTTCAGAGCAGCAAGGGAAAGGAAAAGAAAATCACTTTGCACTTGCGAATGATCCCATAAACACAACGCGCTGTAAATGTGAGGTGAGGAATCGGGGAGAATGAGACAAACCTGGAAGGAAGCTCGTCCCTTCGCTTTGCCTTACACAGACAGTGGGAAAATACAGCTTTTTTATTTTAAGTGCCTTAAATACAGCTCTGTTGGCTCCTGGTTGATAACTCTGAGCAGCCCCGTTGCCTGGAAAGCTCAGTACCTTGTTTGCTCTGCTCTTGACTCCTGATTCGTCTCTCGCTCCACCTAATGTTTTTTTTTCAGGGCCGTGTTATATGAATATCCTTGGCTTAATTTGCATTGCATTAGAGTAAAACGTTTTAAATTTTTTCACAGCAGTAGTAAATCTGACAGACTTTATGAAGCCATTATACCTGCAGGTATTTTATACTTTTAAAATACATTCTTGTCAAGCTATCTTAATTATATTATTATATGTACTTTTGAACTCGGATCCACTCTCGGGTGATATATTACGCTTCTGACAGTGCAGTCCTAAAAAGCTACAATTTATATCAAAGCTTTGTGGCTGAACAAAGATGTATCTATTATGGATTCGGGGGAATTTATTAATTTACTGTTTTGGAACACTTACTCATTGACAAAGCTCGCCAGCTTTAAATTTCTAGCGGGCGATTATTCCATGCAGCGTTTCCGTGGCTTTGGGGGCTGCTGGGACTGTAACCAAGAACACAGGAGAGCAGCTGGAGGTACAGAATGTTGGACAGTGCTTGGCTTTTATCTGGGGTCAAAGTTTACAGCATTATCTCATTCCTGTGCCAGTATCCACATTTATGATCCCCCACGGGTCATCGCCGGCGCTCTTAAGAGGGGACCTGCCCTGGCAAAAATGTACTTAAGCAAAGCTGTTCAGTGCTGGAAATCAATGGGGGTTGAGAACATGCAAGTGAAGTCCTTTGTTGCATCACAAACCCCGTTTGCAGGAGTGATTTTGCTCATAGAAGTCATAGAATTCCAGAATTGTTGGGGCTGGAAGGGACCTTAAAGATTCTCTCATCCACCCCCTGCCATGAACAGGGACACTTTGCACTAGCCCAGGTTGCTCCAAGCCCCATCCAACCTGGCCTTGGACACTTCCAGGGATCCAGGGGCAGCCACAGCTTCTCTGGGCAACCTGTGCCAGGGCCTCCCCACCCTCACAGGCAAGAATTCATTCCCAGTATCCCATCTATCCCTGCCCTCTGGCAGTGGGAAGCCATTCCCTGTGTCCTGTCCCTCCAGCCCTTGTCCCCAGTCCCTCTCCAGCTCTCCTGGAGCCCCTTTAGGCCCTGGAAGGGGCTCTGAGGTCTCCCTGGAGCCTTCTCTCCTCCAGGTGAACTCCCCCAGCTCTCCCAGCCTGGCTCCAGAGCAGAGGGGCTCCAGCCCCATGATCAACATAGTGGCTTTCTCTGGAATTTTTGTGACAGGTCCATGTCTTAGGAGTTGTCTTTGGGTGCCCCAGGGACTGGGCCTGGGGAGGGGACACAGAGCTGCCCACGGAGTCGCTCATCCCCATGGCCACGGGCACAGACCGTGCTCTTCCCAGGCCTTGACTTTATCCCCCAAAAAAGGGGTTGGTGGTAAATCTTCATCAGTCAGTTGATTTCCTGGTGGAGGGGGTTGCACATTACGCCGAACACGTGAATGGTTTTGCTGCAAAGGGAATGTGCTCATCTGAAATTCCGTTGGCCCATGAAACAGCCCGTGGATATGGAAGGGCTTTTCTTGCTGTAGAGGGGTTGGAATGAGATGATCTTCAAGGTCCCTTCCAACTCAAACCATTCTGTGGCTCTGTGGGTCTATCACGGAATCATAAAATCACTGAGGTTGGAAAAGACCTCCAAGATGCCAAGTCCAACCTGTGACCAAACACCACTGTTCAAAACCAGCCCAGAGCATCGAGTGCCACCTCCAGTCCTTCCTTGGACACCTCCAGGGATGGGGACTCCAAACCTCCCTGGGCAGCCCCTTCTGATGCCTGACCACCCTTTCCAGGGAGAAATTCCTCCTGATGTCCAACCTACTGTTTGCAAAGAGCTGGGCCAGTGACCTGGAGCGGTGAAAGTCCTCTCCATCCTTCCTCTGCAAACTCTCCAGCAACTCCCTGGTGGCTCCCAGGTTTGGTGCTGGCAGCAGCACCTCTTTGGGCTCCCCTGCTCTTTTCCCCACCTATTTAACAGCGAGAAACGTGTGGAGCAGCAGCAGTTCGGACATTCCTTAAATTCCCATCAGCTGATGAGCTCCCGTGGGTGGGGGTCCTGAGCTGAGGTGGCAGGAAGGTGAGGGAACATCTGACCCCCCACCAGCCCACGAGGGGCTCGGCAGCTCCAGGAGAGCCGGTGCTGGGGGTGCAGGGAGCCAGGGTGTTTATTCCATGCTGCTCCTCCTCCTCCAGCTCCTGTTTTCCTCCCGCCCCTCCTTGGATTAAGAGGGCGAAGAGAATTGGAGGAGCAGCGTTAGACTTTCTCTATTCTGAGCAGCCCCAAAATCCGTTCAGAAAGTTTAACTGCCGCAAGTAAAACTCATAAATACCGCTGTGGCATAAAGCACTCGAGCAGGCAGTTTTCTCCTCTGCTTTCTGAGGATTCCAATGATTTTTTTTTTGTTCCCCGTTGTTGTTTTAAAGGTTTGGAATAGCACTGGGTTGGTTTTTTTTATTATTTTTTTAATAGTTTTTTTTTTCCCCTCTTCCAACCCTGCACTTCCCTCCCAAAGCGTGTTCCAGTCAGGTTCATCGAAATTGTCTTGATATTGTCAGAAAAATCAGCTTGACTGCTTCATCTTGTAAAACTTTCAAAGCCAAAAATTAACTGACATTTCCAAGTGAAATGTCATTTTGCTCCAAATAAATAAATAAATAAATCAAATGTTTTGACATTTTTAAAGCACTCTTCGCTTGCAGAAGGGAACGAAGTTCTTTAAATGAAAGCTGTGTCAAAACTGACTTCTCTCGTGGTTATTTTTTTTTTGTTTTTCCCTTCCTCAGAGAAATTTTGACTTTTATGGATTTCTCTCCATGAGAATACACTGAGTGGCTCACCCAGGGGGTCTGGCTGCCCCAAGAGTGACTGGTGGGGGGATCCTGTGGGGCCTGGATTGACACGATAAGGAGGAATGTCTTCCCACTGACAGGGGACAGGGTTAGATGGGATATTGGGAAGAAATTCCTGGCTGTGAGGGTGGGGAGGCCCTGGCACAGGTTGCCCAGAGAAGCTGTGGCTGCCCCTGGATCCCTGGAAGTGTCCAAGGTGAGGCTGGAGCAGCCTGGGCTGGTGGAGGGTGTCCCTGCCCTTGGCAGGAGGTGGACTACAAGATCTTTAAGATCCTTTCCAACCCAAACCATTCTGTAATTCTGTGATTATATACGCATACTGGTGTATTTTTTTAAATCTCTGTTTTATGCTGATTTTGCTGCTTGTTTGGAAGTCTTAAGCCAAATTTTCAAAGCAGTTGAGCGACCCAGTCGTTTCCTGTGGTGTCCTGGGACACGGCACCCCAGGAAGTGTCTCTACTCTTCCACTGGACTCCAGACCACTGGAGATGTCAGATGATAGAATCATTAAGGTTGGAAAATACCTCCAAGATCATGAAGTCCAACCTTGGACCGAATACCCCCGTGCCCACTACATCATATTGTGAAGTGCCACATGTGCCACATCTACTTGTTCTTTGAACACCCACAGGGATGGGGACTCCACCCCTGCCTTGGGCAGCCTGTTCCAATGTCTGACCGCCCTCTCAGTCAAGAAAATTTTTTTAATATCCAACCTGAGCCTCCCCTGCTGCAGCTTGAGGCCTTTTCCCCTTGTCCTGTCCCTTGTTCCCTGGGAGCAGAGCCCGACCCCCACCTGGCTCCACCTCCTGTCAGGGACTTGGAGAGAGCTTGAATATCCCCCAACTTGCTGATGTTGGGATCAACTTTGGAAGCAGCAGCTCCTTGCCCTCACTTTATCTTCTTGTGTGGTTTTTAAGATGAAGATAAAGAACATCACCGATGTCCTAACTCCAACCTGCCTAATTTTCACCCCAAGGTCAGCACTGGGATGTGCATGAGTGTGGGTTTAGCGTTAATTCACCCACTCCTGCTGAATTTCAGACTTGGAGCTGTACAGGGTTGGCTTTTGGATTATTTTTCCATCGACTGATGTGCTCCCTGCCTCCAGTGGAAGTGGCGTGCCTTGCTGAGGAGAGCACATCTCCAGGTGGATTAATTCAGACACGTTGCCTGGCTCCAGGGGCTCCAGGAACTGCTGCAGCTTTGAGGAGGGTGGGCAGAGCTCTCCAACAACACCATCCCCTCCAAGGTGGGATCCTGGCTGTGAGGGCTGAGCCAGAGGAGCCTCAGCCAGAGGAGATGAGCCAGAGCTGCTCCCTGTGCAGGGCAGCTGGTTGGGGTTGCTTGGGGCAGGGTGGGAGATTCCTCATGGAAAAACGGAGAATAAACACATCTGTAGCAGTTTCTCTTGTTTTCATGGCAGGGAGTTAAGCTGATGTGGGTAAATTGCTGCAGTGAGTTGTAAATGATGTATGGAAGGGAAAGGGGGGGGGGAAAATCCCTTCTCGAGGCAGGGAAATGTTCTGTATTGGGGGAAATTTATGGCAGATGTTTCCTGTAACAACAGGGCAGGGAAAGCTCTGGGACCAGAAACCTTGAAATCTAAAGAGGTGAAAAAAAATCCCCTTTTTATTTCCATCTTGTTTTCTTTTTAATATCTTATTTCCCTGCAAACCACTCTCCCCAAATACTCCTGGGCCCTCCCCAGCTTGGGTCAGACTGGCTTTTTATACAAAACCAGTGGTTTCACCCCCCATTTTGCCCTGCTTATGAGGTTTTTGGAGAGGGTTTAAAGCCAAGTCCTTTTTCCATCTGGTGTTTTGGGATTTTTGTTTGTTTGCCTTGGGTTCATTGGGGTATTTGGGGGTTTTTATGTTGGGGGTTTCTATTTTGCAAGGCCATGCAGTTCCCACGGCTGTAACTCCTTCCCTCGTGGCTTTCTGGGGTGGTTTGGAAGAGCAGAGGTGGGAGAACAGCATCAATAGCCTTGGACATGCCAAAAACTGCTGCAAAGCAGAGGGGAATCATGAATGACCACGGTGGGAGAGGGTCCTAGTCCTGTGTTTAAATTACAGCGGGGGAGATTCACCTTGAACATCTGGAAAATCCTTTTCCCAGTGAGGAGAGCCAAGCCCTGGGACAGCTGACTTGGGGAGGGTGGGAGCCCTCCATCCCTGGAGGAATTTAGGGCAGCTTAGACACACATCAGCTGTTTTTATTGGAGGCACAGTTCCTCCTGGTACTGGAGAAATGCAGAATAAGAGCAGTGGCTTGAGAGGACCCCGGGCAATCGTGTAACTCACCTGTCCTGCTCAAAATCCTGGGTTAGGCAGCACTGGACTGGCTTTTTCAAGGATTAGGGACCTCACCTGCAGGAGGAGGTGGCTGTGGCTGGTGGAGGTGCCCGTTTGGGGGGATCAATTTACCAGGCAGGTGCTCAGGGGGACCTTCTCACTCTCTACACTTCCTGACAGGAGGGGGGAGCTGGGGGCGGGTCGGGCTCTGCTCCCACAAAGTAAGCAACAGGACAAGAGGAAATGGCCTCAAGCTGCACCAGGGGAGGCTCAGGTTGGACATCAGGAGGAATTTCTTCCTGGAAAGGGTAGTCAAGCATCAGAAGGGGCTGCCCAGGGAGGTGGTTGAGTCTCCACCCCTGGAGGTGTCCACGGGAGGACTGGAGGTGACACTCAGTGCTCTTGGTTGGGGGACGAGGTGGAGATGAGTCATAGGATGGACTCGATGGTCTGGGAAGGCTTTTCCAACCTCAGTGATTCTGGGATTTCCTGCCTGAGTCCCAGCTAGTGCCTGGGACAGTCAGTGGAGTCTGTCCTGGTGATGCAGAACCAGCTCTGAGCTGCTGCTGAGAGAGGAAGGGGGATGTCTGTGCCTTGTGGGAGCTGCAGCTTGTGCATAAGGGCTTTATATCTCCATGCACTTTCAATGGACAGCAACAATCCTGTCTCCTGTCTTCTGGAGCTGTTGCCTTCCTGCAGTCTGGGATGTTCCTGCCACAGGTGAAATGTTGTCCCTGTGTGATCCGTGCCTGCCATGGGTGTCAGCACTGGAGGGTTTTCTTCCTCTGGTAACTCCGTTGTGGCCAAAAGTGACCCTCTTGAGGTCAGCTTAGGACCACCCCAGCTGTGCAGTGAATTGCAGCCTCAGATCTAGGTGGGGCATGTTGCAAACAGCTAATTTTGGGTGCTGGCATTCTTGGTCTAGGAATATCATAGAATTATAGAATGGTCTGGGTTGGAAGGGACCTTGGGGATCCCCTAGGTCCGGTGGGTAGAGCCACCTTCCACTAGCCCAGGTTGCTCCAAGCCCCATCCAACCTGGTCTTAGACACTTCCAGGGATGGGGCAGCCACAGCTTCTCTGGGCAACCTGTGCCAGGTTCAATGTACAACAGATTCCTACATCTCCCCCCCTCCCTCGTCTGTGTCCCTCCCTGCAGCAGCGAGCAGCCAGGGCAGCAACCCCCCACCCTTGAGCAGCTGCTTTGGGAAAAAGGAAAGGACTTTGGTTCTTCCTTGGCGTGGCTTCAGATGATCTGAGAGTGCCCCAAGTGTGAGCTGCAGCCCAGACACGGCCCCGGGCCCCGGTGCAGAGCGGCTATTTTGGGAGGCGGAGGAAGGCGAGGGGCTATCGGGGATCTGTCAGGGCCGGCAGCCGGGGGATGAGAGGTAGTCAATGACATAAGAGATGTCAGGTTTTATTTCCAGTAAGAGCCCGTGAAGCTGGGAAAATTGCTCATTAATGCTTTATTGATATTCATGTTCCTATTGAAGGAGTCTGGGGTGGGAGGTGGAGCCCGTGTTAATGGGGCCAGGCTGAAAATAGGGCCTTTTATGCCTGGGCAAAGGGGATGCTCTGACCACGGGAGGTTTGACTGTGTCAGTCTCTCTAAATAGAGACTGGATCAGTGCTGTAGCTGAGCCAAAAGCTTTGGAGGAAAAAACTAATAACACAGGTCAAACCGTGCCAGGAGCACTGGAGTTCTCTCTCTCACTCTCTTTTTTTTTTTCCCTTTTTTTTTTTTTTCCCTCACAAAGGAAAATTTAAAGCAGATTGTTGTAAAACTATGCAAAATGTTCGTCTGTGGGGTTTGGGACTGTTTAACCCTCGTGTTTGCTTTAGCGTTCTGTTTTTAGAGTAATTTGAATTTAAAATGCTCTATCAAAAGGAATTTATTTCTAAAATGTCAAATTACTTTATTTCAGAAGTGCTGACGGTAAAACGTTTGGCTTTTAGAAAACAAAGCAAACTCCATTAGTTGTTTGGCATTGGTGACATTCGCAAATATTTTCTGGTTCTCTGAAACTCTCTATTTCCCTGCATTTCCTTCATCCTGCCCAGTTCTGTAGCCAGGAATTGGGCTGAGCGCTGCAGCTCCACAGGGAATGACCCCAAAGCGGGCAATTCCCAGCACAGTCCCAGCTCTTGGGGCTCACTGAAAATGGGATTTCATAGAATCACAGAGTCCCAGACTGGTTTGGGCTGGAAGGGACCTTAAAGCTCATCTTGTTCCACCCCCTGCCATGGGCAGAGACACTTCCATGGGGCACCACCACCTGCCAAGACCAGGTTGCTCCAAGCCCTGTCCAGCCTGGCCTTGGACACTTCCAGGTATGGGGCAGCCACAGCTTCTCTGGGCAACCTTTTCCTGTTTTTTCCTGTGCCTGCTGCTCATCCCCTGCATACTCATCCTCCCGTCCTGCCTTTGTGGTGCCCCTCATGTCAGGGATGAGAAATAAATCATATTATGCAGGTTTAGGAGCGTTTTCTTGAGGATCACACAGGACTTGGATAAAACTCTTCCTGCCTCAGTTCACCTGTGCCCTAAAGCAGTGCCTTTCCCTGCGTGAAGGCTCCATCTTGACTGGCCAAATCACTTCCCAAGCCCTTCCTAAGCCCTTCCCAAATGGCTCTGGCTTTGCTGGGAGCCTCGTGCCTCCCCTGAGCAGGGAATTGGTGTGGGAGCCTCGCTGGGGAAAGGCAGCCCCGCTCTGCATCCACACTCTGCAAACCTGCAATAGCTCAATAGCTGAGGTGCGCTGGGAGATGAAACCCCTCCTGTGTCATGGTTAATAAATGGTTAATAAAGCTCTGCTTCTCTTCTGCCACCGTGCAGCCTCAGTCCTGGGCCGTAGATAGAGGGAGGCAGCTGATTGCTGCAGCCCCGTTGGCACAGCGTGTCCATCTCAGGGGTCCACTGTGCATAATTCACATTTGTTGGAGTTCTGGCTCTTTTTTTTTTTTCTTTTTGCTGTTGCCATGTCTGTTGGGTGCTGGCATTCTTGGTTTAGGAATACAGAATTATAGAATGGTCTGGGTTGGAAGGGACCTTAGAGATCCCCTAGGTCCAGTGGGTAGAGCCACCTTCCACTAGCCCAGGTTGCTCCAAGCCCCATCCAACCTGGCCTTGGACACTTCCAGGGATGGGGCAGCCACAGCTTCTCTGGGCAACCTGTGCAGAGTTTAATGTACAGCAGGTTCCTGCATCTCCCCCCCTCCCTTGTCTGTGTCCCTCCCTGCGGCAGCGAGCAGCCAGGGCAGCAACCCCCCACCCTTGAGCAGCTGCTTTGGGGAAAAAAGGAAAGGACAGGGAGTGTTCGATGGCAGTAGGATTTGTGGAAGGGTGGGATGTAACACCCCAAACGCTGAGCTGGACCCAGGTCTCCTTGCTGAGCCCCGAGCTGCTCCTTTTGGATGTTATTTTAAGCTCAGTATGTTCCCTGCTCTGCTGCCTGCAGTCTGAGCCTTCTGTCTGCTGGGACGTTGCCTTAGTGGAACCCTGCGCTTCCCACAGTTGTCAAGAAGCTTATCCTTGTTGTTCCTGGCACACAGCAGCAGAATCACTCTTCTTGTTTTATAGGTAGAGAACATTTTCCCTAAGGATGTCTCCTGCTTTCCCAAGGCAGGATGACTTCCCAATAAAGCTGAGCTTCCCGGAGCGATGGCCGGGAAAGGGCTGGGGTGTTCCCTCTTCTGTAGGACATCTGGTGGGGCACCCAGAAGATGGAAAGCTGCTTGCAAAGCCCTTCCCCCACATGAAGAGTGATGAATGTTTATAGGTGCTGAGATGATGGAAGATGCTCCAGTCTGGGTTATGGCACTGCTGCTCCCGGACCTCGGGCCATGGAAGCAATAACAAGCAGGATATCGCTCTCCATGGTTTTATGGTCCTTTTCATCACCAGAAAGGTGGTTTGGTTGGAAGTTGATTAAACTTGCAGGGAGGGACGGTGATTTATGCCCTACCAGTCCTCCCAAACGCTTTGTAGCCACGGTGTGAATTAAGGCTGATTAAAATCGAGGGAAAGTTCCCTTCTGCCTCACCAGGGATTTTTGGATCAGGCTGTCGGGACCGTCCCTCTCCACGGGTCCCTGGCTGCCAGGCAGTGATGGGAGAGGAGGGCACGGGCCAAAACGCAGGAGCACAGCACTTACTATTCTAAATTAAGAACATCTCCACTCATTAAAGCTGAAAATTATGGTCTGCAGATAACTCTGGTGGTGGTTCATGGAATCAATAAAGGCCCGGTTTGTTCCGAAAGCCAAGTTGCCGAGATGCCAAAATACATATTTTGCAAATGGCTTCATTTCCATTTGAAAAGATCAAACCTTGTTCCTTGTGAAAGCCGAGAGGTGGGGTGGGGGAGGTGACAGGCACACAGCAGTTTAAACCTCCTTTCTTGCTCTCCTGAAAGATCCATAATTTGATCAAAATTGATAGCAGTTGAGCAACTGCTTTGTTTTATTTTGTTTTTTAAGCAACCCCCATGCAGGGAAGTGATGTTCTGAGCTATCAGGGAGTCTCTGCTAAGTCTGGAGCAGCCGTAGCTAATTTTTGGAAGCAGCATTTGTGGATGTGCAGGGCATCCTCACTTGGCAGCTTCTGCCTTTTGGAGGCGTGATGGTCACCCCGTGCCCTCGGGGATGCTCTTACACCTGCCTGGAGTTCCTTACTCCTTCCTAGAAACCTTGTTGATCCGGGAAATGCAGGATATAAAAGCTCCTGTTAGGAGCTGTGGCATGGAATCCTTAGGCCTGGGGGGACCTGGAATGCTGATGCTGGTGACTGTGAGGGGTTTGGTCCCGAGGGCTCAGGCACACGTGGCATCTGGAGCCTGCTTTAGCCCAGCTGTGGGACACGTGGAGCTGAGCATCCTGACAGCCCCTCCAACACGTCAATAAAATTTAACTTCAATTGGCTGCCGACTTGCTCAGAAAAAGGGAAAAATTGCAGGGGGTCAGAGAAGCAGTTTGAAGGATAATTTACCTCACAGATGCCCGTGGCACACATTGGCCCTGCCCTTTGCCTCCACACCCAGGGACTTCGCTTTTTTCCCCCATAACCACTTGAAAAATAAAGATGTATGACTCCTACTCGAGCAGAATAGATTGTTTTCGATTGCTATTCATCTATTATTTTAGAAAGTAAAATGAATAAAACTTATGCAGGTCACAGACATTAAAGAGCATTTTTATATCAGTTTGGGAGCGCTTGTCAGCTTTGATTTATTAAGTAACGTTTCCCGACTGGCTACTGGTATGTGTTGTCAGTCTCTTGATAATGGATAGACCTCACAGCTGAGTGCTCTGTGATTAGACTTCTCAACTATATGTTTTTAAATAAAGGCATTGCTTTTTTTGGGTTTGCTCATTTCCCTCTCTTAGGCAATTTCATTCATCTTCCCTCGCCCTCCCTCTCCCCCGCTGTAAATTTGTTGTTGTTGGAAGCCACGAGGATGCAAAATGGGACACGTCTTTAAGGGGCTGGCTTTTNTTAAGGGGCTGGCTTTTTTTTTTTTTTTGTTCCCCCCTCCCTCTCAAGCTCGCTCCCAACTCAGCTTGATTGATTAAATGTCGTGGGGGGCCAGGAGTGGGTAAGCAGAAGCTCTCGGAACAGCTTTCCAGAGACCACGGCGCATCTGCTCCGTTACTACGTCTGCGTCAGCACTTTTACCATCAGACTGCTCTTCCTTGGGGCTCGGGGATGGGAATTACCACAGTTGCATGGAGAGGTGGCTGACAGAGCCCTCGACCTCTGTGAAGGGAGCAGGGGCTGAGCAAACCCACCCCGTTCCCTCCTCCGGAAGGTTGCGGGGAGTTAATGGGAATATGAAGCCGTGCCTGGCTGATGAGGAGTGACACACAGGGAAGTTCAGAGGCGCTTCTGTATCTCTTCTAACCACAACAGTTTGTTTTCCCTTCGGAGGATGGACCTGTGCTGCCAGGCTGAGCATAAAATCCCACTGCTGGCTCAGGGAGCCTCCCCAGGGGTGTCTCAGGAGCCCCTCGGTCACACAGGGCAGGGATTTGCTGTGCTGGCTCTGGGCTGCTGGTCCCAGGCACGTGCTGGGATCTTCTCCGAGGGACGGCAGCAAATGGCACTGGAGATGAGTATCCTGGGCTAAAATCCCCAGCTAGAAGTGTAATTATGCTCTCATAAAGAACTGAGCTGGAACGAGGATGAGATTGTTTCCCCAGGGGCTGGAGGAGCGCTGGGACTGAGTCATTAGCCTGGAATTGAAATAGTACAGGTGGGAGGCCACCAAGTGCTTTGGAAATGAGACTTGCAGATCCTTCAGGAAGGGCAAAACCCAACAACTTCCCTGGGACGCTGGGCTGAGGCAGCAACCTCTGGTTTTGTTATCCAGAGCTTTGATCTCAGACCAAAACTGATCCATCTGACTTGGGAACATGCAGAATGCACTGATAAGGAAAAAATACCGCACCAATTTCATAAGCCTTTTTGCTCCTGTATGACTCCAAAAATTGCTTTTGATTTAAAGGTTAAGATCTGACAAGCCAAGAGACCTGAAAGATCTTTTCTTTCCCCTTCTCGTTTCCTCACAATTTCCCTCAAAACGGGAAAGGTGAGAAAACCTGTCTGGGAACATCCGTATGGGGAGGGTGGGAAGCAGTTCGTTCGTGAAGTGCCATCTGCTGCTGGTTCGGGACACGGTGGGCACACAAAGACTTGTTTGCCCCAAGCTGCATCAGCCTCTGCTCCCTCTCCCAGCGAGATCCCTGCCCGTGGATTAGGGGATGAGGGACCCCACGGGTGAAGGGTGGGCGCGGTGAGGAAGAGGAGTGCGAAGGAAGGGCAGTGCAGGGGTTGGAGCCGCGGTTTTGGAAGGACAGGAGATGTGTCCGTGGTTTGATGAGATGCTTGGCTGCAGAGGCCGGGCCCCTCTCGGGAGCCGGGGGGTGCTCCCAGCAATGCCTTTTGCAGCTCATTAAGTGTCTCCGTGCTGCTGTTTCTCAGCCTGAAATGGCCTTAGTTGCTTTGCATGTTCCAGTGACACTGCCATTATCTCCTCCTAACACAGGCATTAATTACTAAGCCAGCTCGCTTATTTACACCTTTAAATGATAACCCTGCCCTACGTGCTCTCCTAACAAATGCAACCCCAGTGTGCTCTGAAATGGCTCCTTAGGGGCGTTTTTGTCCTGTCCCTACTTGACTGTTTGGTCCTTAAGCTGCCAGGCAGGTGGGAACGGAGGCTCGTGGGGTCCCCGCTGCTGGGAAAGGTGGGTTTGCCATCAGGGAGAGGGATCAGACCCTCCCCAGGTGCGAAGTGAAGGGTCTCCACCGAGATGGGGTGGCAGATTTGGGCCAAATTCCCTTTAATGTGGGTGGAGTTAGTGGGGGGGCACCCACCAAATCCCACTGACATGCCCCAAACTTGGCCCTGGGGGAAGAAGCTCCTCTTCTAGCCCTTGGCATCAGCAGCTGGTTTTGGTGGGCATAACAAAAACAAAACAAAAATCAACAACAAACCCAAACAAAAAAAACAACAAAGCCCCAAAAAACCAGGGGCTGGTTTTGGTTGGCTCTACGAGGAGGTCCCTGGCCAGGCTCGTTTTAGGTGGGACCAGGGCTCAAGACTCCCAGAGCCATTTCCCACGTGCCTGAGGGCCAACAGCTTCAGCTGTTCATTGCTTTAGAGCCAACATGAATGTAGGAAAACCTCCATGTCCAACAACAGAATCATGCCCTTTATTCCTTCTTTCTTCCCCCAGATAAAAATGTCTACACTTTCTCCAATTTACCAGCTGAAAACCTGGAGCATTTCTCCCTTTGTATGAAGGGATGTGTAACATAATACTCTCTTGCTTCCCTGTGCCACTGGTGGTTCTCTTCCCAGCTGAACATCTCGAGTTGGTTCCTGTCCTTCTCTGTCCTTGGAGCCCTGTGTGGAATTCATGGATTATCAGGAGCAGTTCAGATGTCCAGGTTAAAGGCAGTGAGGGAATACAGGCGTGCTATTAAATGTTACGAAAGGAAAGCTGCTGTCTGGACCCTCAGCCCTCTTGTTTCCCACACAACTCCGGGCGCAGCAGATGGGGTTTAATCAGGACCGCGGCGCCGGAGGGATATTATTAAGAGACATCTAGTTCTGGATGAGAGAAGATTATCCAGGGTTTATTTCCAGCTGATAACACTCTGCCCTTCCATAACACCTTTTATCTGAGGATCTCGGAGCTCTTCAGCGACTCCAGTTAATTAAGCCTCACATTGCCCCCTGGTGCCACGGGTGAGACCCGGGCTAAGAGCGGCAGAGCAGCAATTAGGAGGGATCGGCTCTGGCGGGCAGATAAGAGAGATCATCTCCTGCCTCCCCTTGGCTGTCTTATTTGCATGTTTATCTCCCCTGTGCAGTTGAGAACAGGGAACCCGGAGGTTGCACCGCTTGCCCGAAGTTCTCATTCGGTGAAAACTTGTGGATCCCCTTTTGCAGCCCCAAAACGTGCTGGATGCAGAGATCCATCGGTGGTGGCTGATGCTGACTCTGCCCCCCCC